>JAODKE010000007.1:7045913-7056067 GCA_026779605.1 Mormyrus hasselquistii | reverse complement strand
CGAGCGAGGCGAGCAGCGAGGGAGGCGGGGGGGGGGGGGGGGGGGGGGGGGGGGGGGGGGGGGGGGGGGGGGGGGGGGGGGGGGGGGGGGGGGGACATGGAGCTCAGCAAATTACATCTGGCTCAGGTGGCATAATATCCACTTATCCACACCTACAATGTCTGGATATTCATGAGAAACCTATAGAGATTAATTTAAATATTTGTTCCCCACAATTACTAGCTGTTAAAAGGAAACTCTGCTCCGTTTGGGAACTAGAACAGAATGTATGATAACAGCGCAAAATGGCAACCAGTGCCTGACACACACTTGGTTTCATGTGTGTGTGAGAGATTATACAGAAACTGGTGTGACTCGACCTAAAAGCCACGGAACCGCAGTGTGTGTAACTGTACATTCCGTAGGTACCGCAGAAGTACATACTGCTAAACTGAAACAGATGTGATCACGTTTTTTTTGTTTAAATATTCCTGCAAATAGATTAATCTGACATTTGCGACTGAATTTCATTTGGTCAGTTGTAGTCGTGTAATAATTCCAAAACTGCCCTTAAAAAAATATTCCCAAGAACTACTGTGAAATTACTTAATCACTATTATGATGCTGCTACCGCTATATCTAGCTAGTATTTTAGATGGAGCCTCGATAGGTGCTATTCTTGACTGACAACCCATAGAAACCTCCAGTCGGGGGAAATATATTCCATATTGGTGCTGTTTACACTGCACCCAGTCCTCTCTCACAAAAATTAGCTGCACCACACACTGGACTGAATATTGTATTTCACTTTGTCACAATAGCATCAAAGCGAATTAGTTCATATTAGGGAGATCAGACGAGGACGGTCAGCATCTCACCTGTTCCTGTTCACATGACGACCCCCACAGGACAAACCAAGTCTTCGGTATTTTATTACATAACAACCTACTTGGGTGTAATAATCATATATCAAGAAGCATAATCCACACCAGAACAAAACACCACAATCGGTGCTGCCCTTAATAAGCAATATCAATGATATATTTGGCCATGGATCACAAAACGTACCACCAATAGCGATAATTCTGTTAATTCTTTTATTAAACTGTTGACCCATCGACAGCCTGTGGCATTACGAGAATCTGCCTCTATGTGATTCACCTTTCGCCAGGCATACACCTACTGGGCCGAACATCCGGAGGACTAGCACAATTCAGACTGGTTTTTTTTTGTGTTGTGTTGAAGTCCAAAGATGTGGATACTATTAAGACCCTGCCTTGTCGATTTGAGTACACGTTAGAAATTTAAAAACCAGCGCTGTTTAGTCAGAGGCAACAGCCTATACTGCCTTCGCATAAACCTGACCGCACTCAACATCGAGGTTCCCCGCTCCCCCCCGTAAGAGCTCAGTAGATGGAGCGTTCTCCACCTGCCTGTCCCCACCACCAACTGAAACCAGGGGTGCAGCTGGACCGACGACAAAGGCTTATCCTTCCACCCCCATGTAGTATCTAAGGGTGTTCGATCACAAAGCCTCAAATTCTCCCAAGAAATCACCCAGGAATGGTGTACAAACACAGGCGAGGAGAGCAACATCGCATCCTCTGTCTTAGGAGACTACCCCCGGTGCAGGGTTTTATTTTTTATTTTTTTGGAAAAGCAGAAGGAAAATCAATATACTCAAGTGCAAGGCCTGTGATGGCATTGGTAATCCACTTGCTGCATTAATGTTTCAAGCGCCGAGGGAGAGGCCTCATCTACGCAAGGCCGGGGCTCCTATGAGGACCCTGGCCTTTGGTTTCCCTCCAAAACAGAATACGCAAGTACCAGTCTGTTTAAAGCGGAGGCCGGTTATTATGAAAATCATTTGATGGTTAATCCACTGCTATCATTTGCCTTGAAATTCCTGCCACTCGGAATACTGAAGGAGAGGATGTCCAGGACAGTCCTTGTACTCATTTTTATTTTTATATATGTATATTTCTATATAATTTTATTCACGTCTTGTACACACAGCTAGCTGTAAAAAGTTCAGAAACCTATGGGCAAAGGTGCAAGTCAGAATTCAGGCAGTTTCAGAATCCAGGCCGACAGCCTGAACAAGACGGACAAAAGGGGAGGTGGTGGGGGGGTTAAAAAAAAAAAAAAAAAAACCACAAACACGCACACACACACACACAAGCATCAGGTCGCTTTAAGATTTAAAGGAAAAAAAAAAATTCTGGAATGATTTTGTGTCTGTAACGGCTAGGCACAGCTAGCCTCTGGATATCGCTCCCCGGCAGCCAAGGGGAGTACAGCGTGCGGTGGAACGGGACCAGAATCCTCCCAAGACACTGAATCATAATCGCTAAACTTTTTAGGCATTTGGTGTTTATGCCACAGCTCGACATTGCTATCCCGTGACATTAGGAGACCATAAATCAGCCGTGCGACAGCTCCCTTGTAGAGGCTGGTACGGGCGGAGGGGGCTGCCACTGCACACACCCACGGCCCCCAGCCAGATGTGCGCTCCGAAACCCCAGCAGCATTAACCACTTTGACACCGCTAATGCCTTTGTTGATGCTAAAATATTCACTCTGCCTCCCTGCTACGGTATGCGCTTTTTCCACCGGAAAGCGAGGAGAGGAAAAACACAACACAACTACATATAAAATGATGGTTTCATTGGGGTCTTTCGATCGGTTTTATAGAAAAATCCAACAAATCCTACACCGGAATCTTCTCTAATGATTAGCGCTGAATATCTATTAATGCAACGTGATTCATTTGCTCTTGGTTATTAACTACAAATTGACTACAAGCTTACCAGTTATGCATCAAGTTAAAGCGCAACTGTTTAAATGTAATGCATGCATGCATGCAAAAAAGGGGGGGGGGTCTTGTTAGGTTTTAAACAGCCTGAGTTCGTAGTATCAGGTATAAACTGAATAAATCAGGTGGTGCTCATCAACATGCTGTCTAACGGGCAGCTTAAATCTATTTTTTACGAGTTTTTTGAAAGGGTCAGGAAGAGGGAAAAAAAAATCAAAGCAGTCATTAAGCAGAGCTATAGCGGCAGTAATCAAAACTGGGAAATTTTCTGACTAACTTCTCATGGACGCACCGCTTCAGTTGGGAATGTTTGGGTAACGGGTCTGAAATGAGTCAACAGGAAACCAAAAGCGTCACTATTGCAAAGCAAAGGATGGTCATTGTGACCATTTTCAATAATTATTATTACTAATCTCTTTTAAAGCACTCTACCAGTGTTAACAAGCTCATGGCCTGCATCTTGCATTTCTTACGAACATACAGAATGCCAACTGCAGCCTAAACGCACCCGGATCCAAAACTCTAGTTCTATTCTTATCTAATCAGGTCAGTCATTAACTACAATTAAAGTCTTGCGGTGATCAGGTGTTGGAGTGGGGCGGTACGTATATACAGCTGACCACAAAGGGGCTTCACGGTAACATTAATTTCCCTGCATTCGCCAAACATTAAAAGTGACCTGAGCTTTTTATGCGTACATTAACCCCAATATATACATACAGATCGATAATCCTCTGTATGTGTATTATATAATCACCTGTGTATTATAGTGGATAAGCGGGTGGGAGGTGGATGAATGAAATATTTATCTATTAGATCTATGCGCTTACACGAAAAAAAGCAAATTAGCCACCTAACAATTTTGTTGTTTTAACCAGCTGAATGAGTTAATGACCGCGAAAATAAAATAAACTTCGCCATGTGCCAAATAAAATATATGGCTATGAAAACAAACTGGACAATGCTAGTACCGCTAAAAACCAAGTCGATTTTTGCCTATAGAGGGAAATGAACGTGATGATTTTAAAATGTATTTAAACGTGCCAGTGACCCTGGCCAGGATAAGCGTCTGGAAGATGGATGAACTTCAGCGTCTTAGGGAAGTGAAGAGCAGAAGCGCGGCGGTCTGTGGCTGATCTTAGGCACCACAGCCTGGTGGCGGCCGGTTGCTCTGCAGGGCGCTTTTGGTCCAAACCCCCTTAGAACACGATGGGACACCCTGGGGGTGTCAGCGCACAGTGCGTTGCCGTCACACTGATCACTGAATCATGCCACCTTAAAGGGGGTGTTCCTCACTTACTTCAAGTAAGGTTTTGAGAAAAAGAATTTATTTAAACTGTGAATAAAATTTACTATGAAAACTTTATTTTCCTGCATTACTACTTAATCTTAAGGACTCGAATGTGAGTCACTCTTTTATTTGTGCATCTTTTGGTGATTAATTTAGCGACACGCACCTCCGACACTGTACATACACACATAAATATATATAAAGATATCCCTTGGAAAAGTCAAGACTAGTTTTCCTTTTCATGTTAACAGAATAAGTCCTGACAAGTGACGACTAGTTTCCCTTTTTATGTCAAGGGAAAAAAACTCCTCTTTGGGGCTTGCAAAGCCTGGGTCTGGCTGTATAAATTAACACACAGCACCAAGAAAAGCAATGATGCAGAGGCAGTTTATTAGTTACCAATTACTTTGCATTAAGATAAATAAATTACATAAACTATCGGACACACACGCAACGCACGGGAGCATTTTAATTCTCTTTTGTATTCGGTGTGTTTTGCACATGTAGTAAATTCAATTAAGATGACTACGTTACTTACCGACGCCATCTTCCTCCTAATCAGTGTATTGCTTTAAAGGATCGTCGCCTCTGGACAAAAAAATAAACGTGCGCCCGAATTTCATGGCGCGCCCTTTAAATCCCAGCGGGGTTCAGCTCCGCTGCGGGTCTAAGGTGCAGTTTAGGGACGGTATGGGTGGGGGGCGGCGGGCCGGTTGGCGTGACAATGCGCCTGTCGTCCGCCGCTTGTCGCCGATCAGAAGAGGCGCTTCGGGAGAGACACGTATCAGGCACCCATTGCGCCGCAAACACCTGTAGGCTCATTAAGAGCCGTCGCTAATTCGCCTCCACTGAAGTGACAGGCATGGCCGGACACCCCCACCCCCGACGGGGCCGAGTGACACTGTGTTCGCCTGGTTTGGCGGCCTTTCGGCAGCTTCCATTTGAATCGTTTTTCATTTTTCTTTTTGCAAGATTAAGAACACAAAAGCTAGGCTACTATTTTAAATTAAAAATTAATTAGCCGAAAACCACGAGCACCATTCTTTAGAAAAAAACGCAGTGTCACTTCCAAAAACGCAGTGTCACTCCCAAGAAGGTTGAGAGACGCAAACATAATTAATCATCACATGACTAAAATAACGGGAATGTCCAGTATAAATTAGCGATCAAATTTATTAACATAGTTTAAGCTATTTAAACAATTACAGTTCATTTATGTTTTTTTTTTTTGCATCACAATTACGGTGAATAAAGGCACAATGTTAGAGGGAAATCACGTGACTCTGAGCTGCCGTCTCAGTTGCCCCATGATCACCCTCTCCCTTCTGTTCTTCCGATAAACTAACGATTCTGTTGCTCAGGCATTTTTCTTTACTTTTGAGGTGACATGCTCAGAGGGAATAGAGTCCCCTCCCTTGTGCAAGTGAGGGCGACGCACTTGTGTCTTCGGACACGTTCAGACGTAGCCGATCAAGAACCTTGCCCCATTCGTCGACTCGATGTCTCGCCTCATGTAGACAGAGACGAGGCACGTCTTCCTGCCCACGGGCGGAGGAGTGGCTGCGCGCTTTACTGCGCCGTTTAGCATGCTCGTTGGGACAGCAATGTGAGGAGATCATATGAAGATCTCATAACACACCTGGGAGAGCAGGGAGGTGAAGATGTTGCCAAAGCTAGCAGCAGACCTCGAAAATAAGCCCTGAAGAGACAGCGACCTTCTGGGCATTGTGACCATGTCTGTTCTGCTGTCTGAAGAGGATTTTTCCTGTTATTGTGTCGCCGGTATTGTAAAGGTCTTGTGTTATGTCCACACTCCGGGCCATCGCAGAACGCAGCCGACCTTCATCTTTACATTCATTCGTTTCCATCACTGCCCCAGCGTGGAATTGTGGTGGCGGGTATTTTATTTCCCACCCAAGGAAAACGAAGATCACTTAATAAATGTGTAGTGTAATTAAAATGGCCAGACTGGGTTAATTTGTGACGGATTGCGATAACACAGCTCCCCCATTCTTTTCATTGCATTCAGGCAGCACTTAGAGCCGTCTGGACACACGGTTTAAATCACGCCGTCGTGACTGGAAAGGCTTTGTTGTGGACTGAGGATATTCAGGACTCTATTTACCGCAGCCTGCCTACCCACTCACAGTCACTCACAGGCATACAGGAGGACCACCAGCCCGCCTTGAAGGAGCTTCTAGGTCTTGTGGCCTCACCGTTCTTTAGGTGACAGTATCGATCCGTTGGCCGCCCCGCTGTAATTCCTCCTCCCTGAACTCTTCCCCCTCAGCACCCCCTCGAGGCCGCCCCATCTTCCCACGTAGCCCTTTGGCCCTGCATCTGCGCCACTGCGCCCATGCGTGGGCCGGCAGGCGACCGTGGCGTGTCCACCAAGGTCCGCAGCACGGCCGGGGGGCCAGGGGGCCGGGGGTCCGGCGAGCGGCTCCCAGACATGCCGCATAATCTCGCTCAGCGAAAAAAAAAACGGCGCTGCCGGCAAGTCAGACTACAGTAATTAAAGCGAGCCGGCTCCTCGTCGCCCCCGGCAACGGCAAAAAAAAAAAAATGCAAGTTTTAACTCCTCCCAAAAATAAAAAAGCGAGAAGTGGGAGACAGCGGCCCCCGGTGACAGCGGAAGCGGCGGGGAAACACTCTCACTGAGACCGTCGAGCACCGGCAGCGGGCTCCTTCCCTCGAGCCCGACCGCTCCGACGGACGTGTGCGCTTTGCAAAGCACCATTTGTCAACACCATCCCTGAAAGTGAAGTAATTATTATTCTTTTGACTGTCTAAATATGGTCTTTACCCAAAGCGCCCAAAAAGAGGCTACCCCGTCTGTCTGCCCGTCCTTCGTAATTAGAGAGCGCGCACACCGTCGCACATCTAAACACACACACCCTGTGATCTAAGCCGTGTGGTTTTTCTTCTTGCAAGGTGCAGGCTGTCGGGGGGCAGGAGTGAGCGGATCCTTTAGCGCATGTCCGCGAGGCGCTTGCTGTGACACCCTTCCTCAGGGGGGCAGTTCTGTGCTTCATGAGTAGAATGGGCCGACGTAGCAATCGCTGCATGCGTTCATCCATTACCTCGATACCTCTGAGCGGCCTCGCTGCGGCGCCATTCGCCAGTCCCTAATTGAGGGGCCCTGGAATACATTTCTGTCCGCGACTCGGCCCCCACCCCCGATGCCTCCCACGTGCTTTGGTTCCCTCATGCCGCCCTCTCGCGGGGGCTTGGCGTCCTCCGTTAAACATGCACCTCCGAAGACGTGTCATGTGCTGTATATCAGAGAGGATCAGCGGCCTGGTCCAAAAATCACATGACGGGGGATCAGAGGCAAGTAACAGGTCAGTGCACTTTGTGTCGGGGGCGGGGGGAGTCTACACAAAAAATAAAAAAGATCTGCTTTGAAAGGAGGAAACATAGAGACACAACCTTCGGTATCTAACCTTTGCTGGATAGTAATTCTGAGCTCCAATGATTTGTCATATTAAGACATGAAGTTCTTAATTATACACATTTTTAAAATTCAGTGATTATCAGTACATATTGTTGCACAGCCCTAATGTCTGTATTTGTGTTCACTCTCTCTGCATTGTGACGCCTCGGCCAACGATGAAACATTGCGGTAGATTTGCAGGGCATTTGGCCTCCACATGCTCAGATAAAAGGGTCGGCGCCTATTCCTCACTGTCCCCACCCCCTGCCCTCGTCCACATGGCTGAGGGGACACTTTAAATCTCTGGAAGGAGGCCCACATGTTCGCGAAAGCTCTGACTGTCCGCGGCACTCCGGGCTGCCGCACACATGCCGCTTCCTGCCCCTAGAGCCCCCCAGAGTCTGGAGGAAGCACGTACTTCCTGTGTCCATCATTCCTGCCACCCCGTAGGTCAGACCTAAATGTGACTTATGGGTTCTCCTGGAGCGACACCGCTCACCAGCACAGAGTCATGTTTTCACAAGCCCAAAATAAACAGGCGGAGTAAAGCGTGGGTTGGGGGCCTCACTGTGTCGGGAAGGGGCTGCAGCCTGTGTGTCATGTTGAAAGGGACCCTCTAGCCATTCAGGTTGGGATTTGCAGGAATCTAACTGCGGGAATTCCGTGAGGCTGCTGGGAATCCCGTCGTTTCAGCTAACAGCGGGGAAAACGTGGTGTTCCCCCAGGCCGGAAGAAAGTCACCTGATTGTCTGAGGAGCTCCGCCACGAGAGATTCCACTGTAGCGTTTCCATCCGGTCCCCTTCGAGTTACAATACGCGGCTTAATGACGTCACGGTATTTCAGCCATGAACGCGTTGATAAGTGAAGCGGACCTGAGCAGCCGTGCTCAAAGCACCACGTATTAATGAATTTCAAGCTGCTCGCCTTCTGTCTGTCAGTCAAGTCAGATATATTAGATTACCGCCTGTGGCTGATGGAGTCGATATCCCCTCAACATCAATGGTGCACTTCTCCGGCGGACTGCTGCAAACTTTTGTGTGTTTGGCCGCCTGTGTGCACAATGCGCAGAGCCTTGCCAGCCTCTTACGTCAACTCATCTATCCAGCATTTAAACCATTTTTACTCTCTGCCAATATTTCTCCTCTTGCAAATATAAATTAATAAAATATTTATTGGATACAATTGAATAGGCATCTTGTCCAGAGAGGGCTCTCTGCTTTATGAGAGAGGTTCACCGCTATTAGTGGTGTAATAGAAGGATGGATGGATGGACGGACAACAAAAGAGCTGCAATTTTCACCTGGAATTCCTGAAGCATCTTCATAAGCTAATATAGTACTTATGAGACAGTCATCATTAAGCTGAAATCCACACCCCAGCTCATAAAAATACATAGGAGGAACAAAAAAGCAAATGTCCCTGATCAATGCTTGCACTCTGAAAATAAACAGCAATAATGCAGCAATTACCTGCAGCTGACACACGCATCTCTGAATTCCCTGCGATAAAGTATTCAGCGCAGGATTCATGCTTAGGAGGGGTCAGTGATAAACGTGGAGTGCAGCTTTGATGAAGGAGTACCTCTCTCCTGTCTGCGTGTTACTCTGAGGAAGGAGGGATGACGGAGACGAACAGGAACGCCGTCAAGATAAGGGGCAGCTGTCCTGACAGCCCTGTGTTCGGGTTAAACATGACGGCACACACAATGGAGACAGGGAGCTGGCCCCCGCTCTCCCCCATCCCCCGCCTGCGCTTCGGCCCTCTCCGGGGCGCGGAGTGGATCTCCCAGAATGCCCAGTGGGCATGGTGCTGCTGGCGCGCTGCCTGGCTGTAGCTTCAGATAGCTTAAAGCATTTTTAAAATGTATTTTTCACGAGGCGAAAAATCAATAGAGTTGGGAGGCCAGAGAGCACGAGCCGGCGAAGCCTTCGCTGGCGGCGCGGGGCTCTGTGAAGCGGGCGGCAGGCAGGCGCGTCCGGGGTGCGGGGAAGTCTGCGGATGCACGCCTCTCCCTTTCAGCGACGGGGGAGATGTCTCCGAGGCGATGAGTTCGGGCTGAGGTGAGCTCTGCCTGCCGACACCTTCCGATAGCTAAAAAAGTACCATCCCCGCATACTGCCCCATCTGACATCTAATCTCCTGGCTACGTGCTGAATGCACCACAGGAGAATACGGACCGGCGTAAATATGGCTGAAAGAGTGGAGCTTTTAATTATATATGTTCTCGAGATAGAGCTAAAGTTATAGAGCTGAGGTCCGGTAATTGGGTGCATTCTGGGAAACTAAAAAACATAAAAGGAAAAATGCAATCCTGGGCCTGACCCAATGGCTTTACATGTTTGTGTGATATTGCGCTGACCTCACGCAGCGGGAGGTCAGGGTATGGAATTGCGGCGTGAACCGGCAGGCCGTGCCCGGCATTCTGCTCCAAGATGCGGCAAAATCGCTTCTCTCCTGAGTGCATGGGTGGAAGGGAGGGCCATGTTTTTGGGGCTGCTTATGCCCTCTTCAGGAGACTTGGGGGGGGGGGGGGGGGGGCAGGGGGGCCTCACAAGAGAAGTTATAGAGCTTAGTCGCTGGGGTGGGGGGGGCGGGTGGGGGCGGGGGGGGGGGGGGGAAAGTCCACGCTCAG
>JAODKE010000007.1:7034440-7045813 GCA_026779605.1 Mormyrus hasselquistii | reverse complement strand
GGGGTGGGGGGTGGTGGTTTTGTGGGTGTGGGGGGGGGGGGGGGGGGGGGGGGGGGGGGGGGGGGGGGGGCGGCAGAGGGGCATCGAAAGAGAAGTTATAGAGCTTAGTCGCTGAGCTGGAGTGGCAGGTTTGGGTCAGGGGGGCAGGTGGGAAGGTCCACGCTCAGTGTTTCTCTAACGCACTCAGAGTACCCAGCATGCATTGCAGTGGACTCAGCGGGAGCCTGCCTGACTGAGCTGTCTGGGGACTAAAGCAACTTGCCAAACGCAGTCGGAAAGGAACATCTGCGTGACAGGTCTGAGTCAGGCTTCCACAAAACCCTGAAGGTAGCGCAGTATGGAAACTGCCACCAGAGAAGTCTGTGTAATCTGTGTAATAGGTATTGATCAAACACACTCTTACAGGGCTCTTTGTGTGTTTAATTCTGTTAACAATAGGAGGTCCACGCCATCTGTCTCCGGTAATTGTGCATAATTTGCGAGTTTACATTTCATTGCTGATGGAGACTTCTAGAAAAGCATGTTAAGGACTCACACATGGAAAATGAACAGAGCTGGGCTCTGTTGCCTTACGGTCCATCCTGGCAGCGTGTGCCTCTGTGAAGGATGGCGGGACCCCGGGGCTGGGGTTGGGGGCGGGGGGAGTAGGGGGACAGGGGTCAAAGGTCAATCATATGGCAGCAATGAAAGAAACGACCTACTCCGTGTTTTCACCGTGGCGTTTCAGAGAGCAGCACTCCCACACTTTAACCTAAAGTACAAGCTTTCGCTGCAGGGGGAGAAAGAGCCCCCCCCCCAGAAAGACACAGTCGGCGTGTGGTGAAGGCTTACATCCCGCCCAGCTTCCCCTGTATCTGGTGCTGCTCCTGTTCCAAGCCGCGAGCCGTCCATCTGCATCCCGTCCCACCGCCACCCAATTTTGGTGGGCCTCCCCTTTTCCCGACATAATTGCCATAAAAGTCATTTAGGCAAAATTATTCAGCACGCCGGCTCCAGATCTGCCCGGTGCCCCACGGGGCGAGAACCTTATGGGTCAGACATACTTATAAAGCCATGTTCATTTCATGGGAATAACAATTCCCTCGGTGTTGAAGTATGTGATCGGTGTCAACATTGCGTACATCAGTCCATTAGTCTGCCCTCACAGCATATGTCCTCCAAATGGATTAGTCACAAAAACCAGCCAATCACTATTTTTAGGCACGCTCCTGCGCGCGCCTCTAAACGCGAGGAAAAGTAAATATGTTTTATCTTATTTGTCAAGTTTTCTGTTGCAGGTTTACATCGACAGTTTAATTGAAGTTTTTCCTAATGCTGTCAAGGGTCATTTCATCACAGTGCCAGAAACCCACTTGGAAAATGCATTTTTTACTCCGAAAGCCAGATCAAAGGGTAGGTTCTGAGATCAAAGGCCAGTATCGCGCGGCTCTGGCCGCTGTGGTGTTGTTTACATGAATGCTAAAGGCACTTATATCAAATAATTTCAACTTTAAAATGTATGTCTTGTATTGGGGTATTTTGATGTCACTTCTGAAGTACTTCAGTGCATCAGGGAATAATTCTGATATGACTGAGAAATACCAAGTTTGGCAAGTCAAAGCTGGAACACATGCACTATTATTTAGCAAAGTATCGGACTTCTGGAAAGTGCCATCACACCCCTATTCCGGGCATCCGGAGAAGCCCTTGCCTAGGAGCTGTCGTAAAAAGTCTGTAAAAACTTGTCTGCAGCCTGTCTGTCTCTCTGTCTGTTCTTCTCTGTCTGTCTCCCTTTCCCCGTTTTCCTTCTTATCTCCCTGTTTTTCTGTCACCATCTCTGTGTCTCTCTCTTTCTGTCTCTCTGCATTTCTGTCTGTTACTCTCTCTTTCTCTTTCTGTCTCTCTGCATTTCTGTCTGTTACTCTCTCTTTCTGTCTCTCTGCATTTCTGTCTGTTACTCTCTCTTTCTCTTTCTGTATGGTTCTCACTCTCTATCTGTCTGTCTGCTGCATTTCCATCCCACATGTGATGGGACCTGTTTCTGTCTGTAATCTGCATGTGAAGGTCCTCAGCTTCCTCACCCACACACTGTGGAATCTCCATGTTGCTCCCACCCGGCCGTTAAGCGATTTTGAGATAGTGAGGTTTTTTTCTTTGTTTTTGTTAAATCAGCGGTGTCTATCATCGCCAGGGTAACCCCCACCATGTCTTCCAGAGAGAAGGCCAGTGGCCTGCACATCTGACTGGGGAGTGTGTGTGTGTGTGTGTGTGTGTGCTGGTGTGCCCCATCAGCCTATGAACTTTGACACCAAGGCATCTATGGAGATAAGTGTGGAGGGGGACTGTTCACTTCTTCAGCAGTTAGTGGCAGTCTGTCTGTCTGTCTGTCTGTCTGTCTGCCCATCGAGACTTGAAGGCCTGTGGTTCAGGTCTCTGTGGCCGCCATTTGCCCCTCCCCCCTCCTCCTAACAGATTCCAGTGGGGGGGCATGTAGCAGCCTGGGACTGGCTGGGGATCGCTTCATCTCCTAAATCACAGGCGTTCCCAAAAGATCCTTTTTTCAAAGAAGCTCCCTCAATTTCGATTGGGCGTCCTGAAGACCCCTTGAGGTAAATTCAACACACGTTTGTGGTTGTGCTGCGTTGCTACACCATGACCAACGCGGGGCACCTTTTGTACGACCAGAGTTTGCTGCAGTAATTGTTTCCAACATATGGTTCTCAACCAGAGCCTGAAAAGAAGGGCTTTTTACAGTACAGGATACTGCATTTTTGGAAAATGATCAGCGTCTGCTTTTATAGCCCTTATTTCCTGTGACGTATGAGGTTTAAACTCAGTGATATACTTTTTAAATCCATTGATACATGCTTATTTTGCTAGCTTATTTCAGTCCATAGCCATACACTTAGGTCGTAGATTTATTTTATAAATGCACATTACAGGCTTTTTATAAGGCTATAACTAAATTATCGGTACTATCCTTCAAGTGGACAGAGACATGATAGGGTGCTAAAACGTGCACCGTTGGTAAAGGTTTAGCACACCTAGCCGTTAGCACATGGAGCCATGCTCAGACAGTGCCAGTGTTGGGCTAATATCACGAGGCAGCTACCTGCTCCGAGGGCCGCCTCCCCGTGATGGGCATTTTGCTTGCGCCGTGCTCAATAGCAGAAACATTTGAAGTGTAAACTAACGCATATCTGGCTACTCTCAGTTGTCATGCCGGAGTTCTGTGGTTCCGTGAGACGGCCGATTCGGTCTGACGCCGCGGAGCCCCAAGCAAACGGAACAAACCCAAGGCTGTTAAGGGAACCGGAAAGGTGGTGCAACGCATCAGGTAACTTCCATGCGCCGGCCTCCGTCCTGCGGCGGCACTGTGCGGCAGATTACCAGAAAGCTCTGACCCCGATCGGAGCCGGCTGGCCGCTGCATTCCTGCGAGCATTTTAGCGGGATGCCTAAGAACAGGCTGGCAGTCCCTGGCCTTTTTCTCCCCGGCCCGGTTCTTCCTGGCCCGCTTTTCCCCAGCCCAGTTGTCCCTGGCCCGGATCTTCCCGGCCCGGTTTTTAGCTGCTGACTCGGCAGGCCTCAGAGATGCATCGGCTGCTGTTTGTGAGTTGGACTGACGGGCTGCACATTGACAGACAGCCTCACCGATTCCATACTTAATTCATAAGTGGGGGGGAAACGACGTACTGGAACAAGAAACCTCTAAAATAAATAGTAGAAACGCAGAAGAGAACATTCATCTGTAAAAATTCTACTTGAAACAAATTGCACAAATATTAATTTGCATTCCAAAAGGTGAGACGTGTATTTTAACGTATTAGTCACCATATTCCCCACATCATTTTAAAATGATTCATTTTAATAATAATTCACTTGTCGGCTACATGTGATAGAGTATATTTTTTAAACCAAATACTATTTAAAAAAAATTATAATTAAACCTTTCCACATCTTTTCTCAGACTATACAGCACACGCATGTAGACACAGTATATACTGAATTCTGAACAAAAATCTGCTGTCCCAGTGCTGATGGATTTAGGTAAATGTCCTTCTGTCCTCCACAAAATAATTACATCCTGGGGAGGGACATGGCAGCGCCCTGATGGCTGTCACACCATAACTACTTTCGGGGGCATTAGAGAGTCCTTTTGGTCTTCACACTCGTGAGCGTCGTCTTGAAATATTAAGCATTCTTACACATCTGTTTTTTTGCATTAAAGCATGTTTTGTGTAGTGCTTAGGAATATTAAAGCATAATTTATATTTCAAGAGTTGGACTCCTTGACATCCTGGCACCTCTGTTTTGAATTTCAGCATGTGGTTTGACACGTTTATATTAATAATATTGTGATCTCTGAAGGCTTTGGCCCCAGGCTACTTGAACAAGACTACTAAAGAAAAGGATTTCAAAAAGAATTCTAGAGCAGTCTTGGGATTCGTCAAACAAGTCCCGGTACTTTCTCCCGATGAAAATCCATTACACACAAACACGTCAAAGCCGGGGGATGGTTATCATTGACTGTGTTTTTTGGTGCGTCTGATGTTTCTTTATAGTGTCCCCCGTTATTTGCCGCACGACGCCCGGAAGCCGGTACCGGTTGTGACACGCCGAACTTGAAGCACCGCGGCCGGTGCCACTTAGTGCAGCGAAGGTGAGTCCGACGCTTTGCGCTCTCTCTCTCTATCCGAGGCTGTGCAAACTGGCTCCGTTACAGTGCGGAGGGGAGCTGCGGAGGTCACCGTGGTTTCCGCCCATTTCGATCTGCAGCCTGGAGACATCCGAGGTCTGGGCCACATTCCGCCAGGGCTCATTAGGGCGAAGATCATCATTGTGCGAAATTAGAAATAAAAATAAATCGTGTGACGAAAACGATTTGGAGCTGTGACTTCAGATCTGAGGATCCCAAAAAGGAAAAAAATAACAACAATTAGTTTGGGGGGAGACTGATATCCAACACATGATACCAGAGCACACTTCTGCAGGCAAGATGTAATGGTCAGTAGAAGTTAAAGTGGCTTTTATTCATTGATTTAAATTCTATTAAGTCATTTATAGTCACACTGCACCATGCAGAATGTTAGATGTCAGAATATTGACAAATGGCAGCACACAGCAGTGTGTGTGAGTGTGTGTGTCTTCCTTCAGTTTCAAAGTAAAAGACCAAAACGAAAACCAAAAAATCTGATCATCACACTTCTGCTAATAATTAAAAAAGTGTCACTTTTAACCAATGAGCGAAGAAACTGCTTGTTAACTGACACCTTTCTGGGGTGTGAGATACACAGGAAACCTTATTTGTATATCGCTCTGACATTCAGGCAGTATATTGCATTTTCTTCATTCTTCAGTGAGCACTGGCCTTCACTTCTCTTGGATTTAATGGTCATTCAGATACGTACAGTAAGAATCATCTTTCTGTGAGTTTATTGTGGAGTTACACATGTGCGTTTATATATAACAAACTCGACAGTGTCTTTTCCTTTTCCTACACCTCCTTGGAAGGTTGTCTCGTTCTTCCCACAGAGCCTCATCTTGTGCCTGTATTTTTCCAAAGCCGTTAGAGTTGGACACTCAAGGTTTTATAACGTTATTTGCCAGATTCTATGCCCTAATTCCAAATCCTCCTTAGCCGGACCTGCTGGCACTCCAGCAGCAGCAACACTCATCGTCTTATGATAATTCCAGGTTCTGGATTCTTCTGTAGTGTGGATCTGACTGTGCATTTTTTTTTAGAATACCCTGACATTTTCCCTTTTACAGCTTGAGAGAGACATCAAAAAGTAGAATTATTGGTACCACTATAATATGGCTCCTTTTTGCAATTTATAATTATAATTGCTTAATGATCATTTACAAAGTGTTGCAACCTAATTACTAACCAGATTATAAGGCATTCATAAACCCTTTATAAGGGTATTCTTATTGTAAAGTGGCACCAATTTAATAATGATAAGCATAACAATAAGTCATATTCATGCTATTATTTACAATAATAAAAAAACGTATAAGATCAATCATATGTAATTTGCATAATAAACAGATGTAACAAACCTAAAGAGTTTTTCCTGTCTATTTTACAGTATTTATCTTACAATAAATTATTATAAATTGCCAAAATTAAATATTCCCACAATTTAAACTTCCACAGTTTTTTACGTTCTCGTCTTGTGTCTCTGTGTGACTGTTTAGTAGTAACATGAGCAATTTCCTACGGGATCAATAAAGTTTTTCTGATTCTAGGCAGCGTCAGACTGCATACCAGCCCATTACGGCTGCACATTCTATATTTAAATAAAAAATGTCGATTTGATTGAATTTCCAGTATCTCCCAGTAAAAATCATCGGAGTATAGATAATTCCCTTATCCACATCAATTATGACCCTCTGCTGGGCTTACAGAGCGCCTGTGTTCCTGCTGGCCCTTGCTGGGTCCTGCCAGAATCAATTACCCACTTTTGTCAAACGGCCCCTCCTGTACCCGCCCGGCCCGCGGATGACAGTGGATCGCGGACGAACCTCAGTCTGTCCATAATTGTTCCCCCAGTTCCACGCTGAAGTCGCACAGACGTGATACCTGGATGTGGTGCCCCCCTCCACCTCTGCCAGCTGCTCGAGACCGCGCTTGCAGCGGAGAAGCGTCCCAATTAGCGGAACGTGCCCCATTCACCAGTGCACAGCTGCGCGCCTCTTCACTAGCCGCCAGTGTCTGAGTCGCGGGGCAGAGCCGCGGCCCTGCTGTGCTCCGGGCCGGCCTGGACGCCTTTACCATCGGCTTACGTAAAAAATGGACGGTCAGAGACCATCCAGCGTCTATAAGATACAGAAAAGTCACATTAATGACTCCCGTGAGCCTGAAACAGGACTTTGCTATGTTCCGGTAGCAGAAAAAAACTGACGAGACTCTCGTCGGAGTGAATCCGTTTAATCCGGATCCGAACACGGCATTGTCGTAGCAATGCCCGACATAACAGACTCAGCTTCCCGTTTTGCGGACTTAATCACACACACACACACACACACACACACAAATTAAAGCATTAATGCAACAAAATATCTTATTCAAAGTCCAAGAGTGAAATGTCTAAATTTCCATTAGTGATTAAAGGGTAAATGTAATGTTTTAATTTGAAGTGCCTCTTTAAGTGATTCACGCAAACTGACATTTAAGTTGTGTTATCTCTGCCAGGTGTCCCAAGCCAAGCCCAGCCAGTGTGTCATCTGATGGTCATTGGGTGTATTTCAGATACTTCATGCTGTTTTCTGACTAGCGTAGTTCAATCATAGATGTTCAATAAACTATTGCTGGTTTTTGTTTGGTGCTTTTTTATTTTCTGCGCTGGGTCCTTTAACAGACGGTACATTTCCTGATCATTTCCTTGCTTGCTTGCTCTCTCCGCTGTTTTCTCTCTTTGGCCCGGCCTGGGGGGGCTTTTCGAAAGTCTCGTTCATCTGTGTTTTAACACTCTCTCCCATGGCCTCCCCCTAGCCCCGGTTCCCAAGGAAAAACATGTCACCGTGACCTCTGAACCGCGCCGGGCCGCACTCTCCTCTGCGGCAGGAAGCGACGCACATGCCAGAACGATTAACTCGCCAGCAGCGTGATCAATGTGACGGAAAGAGGAGGGAAGGCAGAGTCGCCGGGGTTAGGGAGGAAAAACAAGGCGTAAGAATAAGGAGAAAAGACAAGCATTTTGTGGCATCGCTGCGCTGCTCTGTGGCGGCAAAATCCTCACGGAATTCACTGGAATGTTGTCTAAAATCTAAAACTGTCCCACACCGAAGGCTCAGCTACTCCCTCCCAGGTATATGTCCGTCGATCCCTGTCAAGCCTCATTATGAGTTCACTATGGTGTCGATGGCCAATCCGCCTACTTGCATGTGGTGCCTGAAATCCCCGTGGAGGCAAAATTAGTCGGCGGGTGTTCTTATACTTGGAAAAAAAATAAGTCCAGAACTCCAAGGTTATTTCCCCCGAGGGGACCCTGTACGATGGATGTTGAGCTGAAGCTGAAATATATACGATGACAGGGGTTACCACCTGGCGAGCACATGCAGCGCGTTCTTGAAGATGAGCTTTAATACCCCCACATTTTTTTTTAAAAACTAAAAATGTAAACATTTGCTACATGTGTTCAGGCTGGAGATCCATTGCCTGTAAAAGGGGGATTTACTGCAGCGACTTTGTGTCTGGTGATAAGGGTCGTCGTAAAGACCTGAAGCAAGAGTCAGCCTTATCCGTGGCGCATCGATATGATGTCATTGTTTCTTGAGTGATGTGCAACACTGCACATCACTTCATTATTAGAGGAGATACTGTAAAACGAATGATAGATGATATTTGTAACTAGGCTGAATTCTTCTGGTTACGGACTAAAGCGATTGGCAGTCAGGCACCGGCCAGCTTGCCCAAACTCCCTCATCTTTTTACGTTGTGATGCTGGACATGCTCGAGGTCCGGGGGTGGGGGGGTCTCTCTCTACCCCCACCAGCCCCAACAAGCAGCATGAGCATGTGTGTAAGCCCCCACCGCATCCCCCCCAGAGCAGTGGCACCTCCTTGAGCCACAGTCGTGCCAATTAGTGCCAATCAGGAGTGTGCCCGTGATGTGCCTGTCGGGCGGACCCAGTGGAAGGGCCCGGTCCCACATCTGGCCCTCGCTGCCGCAGCTGTCACGGCGCCGCCCGCTAGCAGGCAGGCCTGGCCGGGCCCGGTGCGGCGCAGTAGCTCCCGCTCATGGTTAATTCATGGGGCTGCACGCTGGCCCGCTAGCACGCCCCTGCACCTCTGCCCACATCTGATGGTTGGCTGCAGCCCCGAGTTTAAGGCTCCAGATCTTTGCAGAAATGACGCCTGATCGGGTCGCTAAATAATGCATTACTGGGGTTTTTGTTATGTAAAAAAGGGCAGGTTTTAGTTGCGGAGTTGGGGCACTAATACCACCTGACAGCCTCCCCCCTAGAATCCCCACAGTGTCGCCGTGACAACCGTGTAGCGCCCGTGATTGACAAGGACAAAAAGGAGAGTAATCTCATTTATGTTTTTGAATTGTCAACCATGGCAATGGGATTTGAAAATGAAAGGCAAACCTATGACTTTGAATGCAAGAGGTAAGGACTTTAACATGGCAACAGTGATTAAAAAACCAGGGGATGTCGCTGGTGGAGGGCGTCATGGTAAGGGATGCGCTCAATCAAACATTTAATTATTTACAATATGAAACAGTTGCTTTCAAGGCTCCTGAAAGTGTTTGAGGGGCAGCCTGTTAGCAGTTACTAAGCTACTTCCCATCAACTCTCACAAGTCAAGATGTATTAATAAGCTGCAGGGGGGTGGGGGGGCTGCTTTTGTTGAAATGACACGTTACTGGAAGTGGGTGATTTTAAAAGGCGTGATTGAAAGCCTGAGCCCTGGAAGATGCTGACGCTGGAATTAAAGTTACCGCTTGTGTAATTAACCCGGACATCGTCAGCCCGGCTCGGAGACCTGCTCCACATCCCTCGTTCGGTGGGACGGGTAGCCCGTGACATTGGCCAGGTACAGTCGCACAGAGTTGGCCCACTGCAATGCCAGCAGAAACCGAAGAAGATCACTTTGAAATCAATGTCGGAGTGCGGCCGTCGCTTACGAGTGCGTAAACACTAATGAGTGCGTAAACACAGAGGGATTGAGAAAGCTTGCTGTGGGTATCGCAAGTTGGGAGCTTTGCTGAGGAGACGCATGTTCCCAGAGCTGATCCAGAGTCAAACTCAAAGCTGACTTCATCCGTTCAGTCCCAACAAAGCAGCAAACATGCCAGAGAGACAGTAAATATACAGAAAATCACGAGGGGCGTTTCCTGTGTCTTCATGGTAAATTGAAATAAAATCACACAGAAATAAGTCTTTAAACACTCCTTCCCTCAGTATGAACGCGGGATCATTTTTGTCCATTCCTTAATTCCGCAGTGACATGGGCTTGGCGGGGGCTGGACAGCTGGGGCGGGGCACCCTGCTCTATAAGTCTACTGGAGGGTTATCACTTGTCGTCTGGGACATGTTGTAAGCCCCCATCTGGACGGGAAAAGCAGGCAAAGATGGAGGAGCGACAGTGAGCGACACTGAAGGTACACGGGTCTTTGGATATTTGTTTGAGAATCAGTTGCACGGCCTCCTTCCATATGGACACCCTGAAAATTCTCTCACAAGTTTCTTTCATTAAGCACACTAAATACCTAACCTAACACCAGCTTGCCTTAAAAAATAGAAACTCCGAAAGGCCTGTGCAAAGTAATCATCAAACCGATTAAATAAAAACCTTTTGGATGGTTAGCATCTCAATGAGGACGGCTGAAATCCCAGCAGTCATTTTATCCAGTGTGAACAGGGCCGATAATTTCAACGTACACTGCGCACAAAAATGAGATCAGAGATGCTGTTTTGTCCCCAGATGCAAAAAAAACAGGCATTCAGTCAAATTCAACGAAGACACATTCCAGCAGAATTTCAGGAATTAGGGGAGGGGGGGTCTGGTGTGGGAATTACATCTTTGTCCACCAGCATCTGTTCCCACCAGTTTAAAATGCTCACCTACAGTTTCACTTTCTTGTTTTTTTTTTTTTTTCTTTGACACAGCCACCCCAACAGAAATAGCCCCTGCTTCTCTGCCGTGAGTACGCTTTCATAGGTGTAATATAGCGGGGATTGAAGAACCTGACACGGGGACCCCTGCAGGAGCTTGATGGCGCCGCGAGCCGGCGAGCAGGTCAGCTGTGCCACAGTTCACCGGGGCTTCATTTCAGGTCTGCAGCCGCTGGAGTTTGTGCTGTCTTCTCCATCGCCATCCCGGCAGGATCGGCCTGCGTAAAGCGGTTTGCCGCGGAGGACCCATGCCCGCAGCTGTGGGAATAAAAACTCTAACTGGACTCCAACTAAGAGGAGTAACTCACGAGGAGTAAGTGAGGAGTGATCCGTGTGCCCAAAGTCCACGCAGAGAAACAGGCCCGACCTCGAGTCCTCGACTGGCGCACGAAGGCTGTGGAAAAACCTCCCCTGGAGCTCTTAGTGGGGAAAACGAGAAGAGAAAGCTGGGAATTCAGCTGGGAAAAACAACAATCTCTCCCTATTAGCATGCAGCTTTTCTGACACCGTTTCCAACATGAGAAGAAGAACGGTCATGAAAACAGGAAAAAATGCATGATGTGGGGATGTATAAATATCACGTATCCAAACTCACGAACCGGGGACAAGCCGGCGTGCGCACTTTGAAAAGGCACTTAAATTACTTACGCTGCTCGCTACTGGGCAAAAACCAGGAGTGTTTTTCAGAGTGCGTGAATCGTGTCACCCCCCCCACCCCCCTCCCCCCCACCGCCACTCACTGCTTTTTAAAAAATGCAAAGGTTCAA
>JAODKE010000007.1:6984828-7010310 GCA_026779605.1 Mormyrus hasselquistii | reverse complement strand
TATACACACACACACACACACACACACACACACACACACACACACACACACACACACACACACATAATATTTTTTTATACTTTATATACATCCACCCATCCCTTTTTGAACTGCTCCACCTGGATAAGGCAGGGGGTTGCCTGGAACCTCTGTGAGAGCGACGGGGCACATGGAAGGGAGACACCCCTGAAGGGATGCCAGCCCATCACAAGGCACACATATGGTCATACATAACGGGCATCTACCTGTCTGTCTTCTTTTTTTAATGAATGGAAATAGGCATACACATAAATCTGTTAGTCAAGGCTAGGCAGTGACTTATTTCACACGTTTTTTGTATTGTCAGTATAGTTCAGAATGCCTCCAAGGATGTACTAAAACATAGATGTCCTCCTTCTATAGAAGTCTGATCAGACGCACAGCCTCTGCCTTGGAAATCTACTTTTTTGATGTCCAGGCTCTCTTGGCTCTGTGTTGCTATAATTTTTTTCCTGCAAATGAAGGGTAGCTAAAATTTAAAAAAAAAAAAAAAAGACTTGTGAAGTGTATATGTGCTGGTTGTAGCAATCTGTACTATTTAATTTCAGCACGTGGCTGTAAAATAAGTGCCCAGTTAACTTGATTTTTTTTCCACAAAATATTTTCCATCTAGTTCAGAGCACTGTGTACAGTGTTTGTGATGGTCTCCTGCTACCCACCTAGGGATTCTTTCAAAAAGCAAATAAAGAATTTGGCTGTGAGGAATGTGGACAATAAATCAGGCAGTACGACCCCTTAACAAACACTATCATACATAGTATTTCAGGAGTGGAGTCTAACTTTGAAATGTACAGCAGCTGTTTTTCTGATATCTGGTGTATAGGCTGCTATTAGCCATGTTCACATCCCGCCTCAGCCCAGCTGGCTCATGTACGTCTGACTCTCTTTATTCCACATAGAGCGAGCTGGGTGTCATTATTGGAGAGTGAAAAAAGAAACGAGCATGTGAATTAGTTGCTATGACAACTGAAACCCCGGCGAATCCAGCCCCATGCCCTCGCAACGCCTTTTACCGCCTGACAGCTAATTGATCAGTTGTGTGTGTACACTGAGAATGTCAGACATCAACAAAGCGAACCCAAGTGAAGGTAAAGCCTGCTCTGTTTTACAACCGTCCAGATTGTGTCATGTGCAGGAAACGGTGCTGCTAGATGTAAATCTGAGCTGCCTTTTTAAGTTTCTTTGTTCATCTGCTGCCTTACAGTAGTTATTGTCTTCAGTATCCTGGAAACTAGAACATTAAAAAAGAAAGAGCTGATATCAACCTCATTGTGCTCTGTAAGCCACTTTTTCCAGAGTATTGAGAAACCATAAAACCCTTTGTTTTGTGCACATTCCTTCATGCTGATAACACAATTAGTTTTTTTTTTTTTGACCAAATGAGAGTTTCTTCAATCCTCAGTTTGCCATCATAATAACACATGCTGTCAGTCCGTTGCCGTTGGAGCTTTTCTTTGTTGGTTAAAATGTGCTACGATGTCATTTGACAAACTAGCTACAAATCTGAGCATTTGGTTTTGGTTGTTTAAAAACCCCACCATCGTCCTCCGCTGTTCCGTTAGCATGGTATTTCTTCAGAAATGAGTCATATCAATGCCTGGAAGTCCACTTGTCATTCTGGTTAAAAATTGTGCTGAAATTAGGCCTGCTCCTCATATGCCCCTTGGGAGATCGCTGAGATCTCTGAGCTAATTTCCCTTGGCTGGGCTTTTCTCTCTGACCCAGTTGGTCGGTGCTCCGTGAGTTCCAGCCACAAGCACAGATTTGAGCCGGCTGGCTGCGATTGCCAGGAGCTACTGGGAGCCACGAGTCACAGCCAGCTTGATCATGTTTGCCGTTGCTATGCCTGTACATCTTGGGTCCCCGGGGTACTGGCATAATTGGCCGAGGGAGCTGCTTAGCAGGGCACCTCAATGAAGGCGCATTCGGGGGCCTGACTGCAACAGTGTCCCAATATCTGTCCTCCCTCTGGTCGATTTGGAGGAAATGAGAACGGGCCTGTAGTCTTTTGGACTCCAGCAGATTCACTCTAAGGTCTACAGCTGCTCTGCATGGGGCTTCAAGGGGAGAACAGCTGAAGAGGAGCTGGAGTTGGTTCTACCATCCTAGCTGCGTATTGATTATTTATCAGTCTTGTAAAAAGGCTGCAGCTGAGTCGATTTCCCTTAGTGTCAAGGTTTTCGAATATTAAATAAATCCATTTAGATTCGGAGCCGCTAAACCTTTACGGAACTGCCAATACTGATTGATGATTCAGTGTCATTGATAAACAGAATGACCACAACTATATTCAGTGTGCATCCGGCAAGATCTGTGACTTAAACAGTGTGGCCTGACGCTTGTGCACAGAAGCTATAGCATGTCGGGTCATAATGGAGCAGCATCTCTGCAGTTTCTTGCTATGCTGGAATGTAAATACAGCATGTCTTCCTAGTAAGTGGTCACTGTTAAATAGGATTGTAACGGTGCAGAAAATTCATGGTTCATTACAAATCTCAGTTTTGGGTTCAAAGCTTGTGCAACTTATTTTTAAATTATTAAAAGTGCACGTACAGTTAGGAATCGAGGATGATGTTCTGTCGACATGTCTGAACAACAAAGTCTAAGATCATACTGAATATGGTTCCATATCTGTAATGAATATCACCTTATCCCCTTGTCTGTTTGTTTACTTACTTGCTTTTTTTTTTTTAAGCCTGTTCTGAATTTCCTGAAAAAACACCCTAAATGCCACTGAGATTCTAACTTGCAGAGGCTGTTTCTGCCTTACTCCAGTCGTCACACACACACACACACACTCTAATGAGTTAGTGCGTTCGATACGTTTCCAGCAGCGTGCACAAGTTTGGTGTAACGGAGGTGACAGGCAGTCTTGGTCTTATCAACTAATGGGGATTTTAATTGTGTATTTTGTAGGGCCGCCACTAAGAACTATTTTTCTATGGATTACTCTGTCGACAATTTTATCAATTGGTTGATTAATCTAAATGATCCATTTCCTTCCAGAAAAACAACTTGACTGTTTAAATTAAGTTCATCTTATTTTGACAACAACCAACTGTTTGCCATTGCAGGGCTTTAGAGAAAGGATGCTGGCTTTTTTGGGAGTATACTGACATTATTTTTGCCCACAGTTCGATTAGCAGATTAGTAGTATGCCTAAAAATATTAATAACATGCGTGTTGTGATGCACATACTGTAAGTTAGTCATCTGTATAAATGTGGCGTATCCACATGCTTAATAAATAAGCCACATGCGACACAAACGATAAGCAATGAGGTCGTGATGAAGGGAGGGACAGATCAGCAGCCACAACATCTTTTAAAAGAGATACTGTGGTTAAACAAGGTATAAACATGTTGGTGGTGTGGCGGTACTTTTTTGTAAATATGGATTCGTTTTTATTTCAGTTCACATTTTTTTTTCTTTTACCGAGTGTCCATTTTAGTTTCAGTTGTACTTTACGATAACGACACTGGTCCCGACGAGTTCAACGTGCAGAAACGCACACTCTGGCACTGTCAGTCGACGTCGAATAACGTTTGTAGCCTAAACGTTCTCGCAAACACTCATCCATTGGAGATTCTAAGGTAGCAGGCAGCTAACTTTGTCGCTTCAATAATAAGTGTATTTAGCGGCTACATTAACAAGAGATATTAAAAAGCTTTCCATTCAATGCTAATTTAATAAACATAAATAGACAGGACTAAGGGAGGCTTTGCTCACTCTGGTGGTCCATGGCACAGAATAGCGCCGGTGTGTTTTCTGTTCAGATGCCCATGCATAGCTCTCGTGCCGCTATGGGATGCCGTCGCACTTTGCACAGTGTAAAACCACCCTTTTGTTTTGTGATAGTTTGAACTACTCCTATAATTACATAGTGATATTGAAGGAAAACATTTGTTACAATGAATTAATTTAGAAATCATAAAGGTAATTTTATTAAAATAATTTAAAAAGATGCGTTGATTTCAAGTATTGACGTCAACCCATTTTCAGCATCGACATCATGGACTATGTTGACTAATCACGCCAGCACTAATATTTTGTGGGTTTTTAAGAGATCTTTTGTTTTCATAAAGCATGTTCATATGCAGAGTGGGCCTGTGTTGTAAATGCTTCCATTTTGGCTGTAACTATGTAGACCGACAGATCCGGGTTGCTGCTGAACATGCTGGGGATTTGTGACATTAAGCATGACAATGAGTGTTTCAGTGTGTTTCCCTGCCTCATTTTCTACCCATTGCCCTATCATACTTCAGCTGATGCATGATGTCAGCATTCCTCATTGTGGAGTGGTCTGTGGTGGTGGGGGGGGGGGTGAAGCTGCTGTTTTCTTGTTAATCTAGACCGCAATGCCTCCCTGCTCTGGAATGTGGTGACATTGTCTTCTGGAGGCTCCTCTGTGTGAAACTGACCTCTGACGTTTTTTTTTTTTTTTTTTTTGAAGTCTTCTTTCTTGATTATTGATCATTGTTTCTTTGATTCAAATTAGGGCTGCCAGTAACAACAATTTTTCTATGAATTCATCTATTGACTGTTTTACTGATTTGGTTGATTAATCTAAACGATTCATTTTTTTTCTGTTTAAATTCGACGTGTCCTAACGCTTATTAAATTCGGTTAGCGGAACATGCCACACGGTGCTGTTTTGCTAAATCATGTAGGCAGAAAGCACGGAAGTGGGTTTTTTTTTTGTAAATATAACTTTTTCATTTTTATTTCACTTCAAGAATTACTTTTTGATTGAACTTTGCGCATCTTAAAACCACTTTTTTGCTTTGTGATAATTTGAACTACTCCCATAATTATGTAGTGATATTGAAGGAAAACATTTGTTATGAGTTGAAGTGTTTTAGAGATCGTAATGATACCTTTGTTTATTTTAATGAAATTATGTGTCGATTTCAAATTTTGATGTTGACACTTTGATGTTGACGTTTTTTAGTCATTGACTACGCCGACTCATCGCAGCAGCCCTAATCGAAATGAGTAAGGTCAGAAAAAAAGAATAAAACGATAGCACAGGGTCTCACTAAGCGGATATCTCCTTTTTTGTCCACATTTTCAAACTCCAGTAAGAGACTCACATGAGAAAGGAAGGCTTGTGTGTTGTGATACAAAAAAATGACCTTGTCATGGTGCTGGGTCTTGGTAGTAACTGAAGGAAAACCTTGAATAATGTCTGGTTCTTATTTTGACCTGACTGAGGACGTGGTCAGAAGGCAGGGGCCCATTCTCTCTGCTGCATACCTCAGTTTGTGTAGGATGGTATGGCTTCCTGTTCGTAGCATAGTTCACATTGCAGTGCTGCAGGCACGGTGGCCTTCACATATACTCAGTCTTTGCAGGCATTGTTTCATAATAGCAGCATTTACCGCGGAGCCTAGCTGTACAAATCTGTAGAAATTACAAGTGTGGCCTTAGAGAATTTTACTGTGGCATGTTGATACTGGTTCAGTATCTCAGTTCTAAATTAATGCCTTTATTATTATTCATTATTTCTATTTTTACTGTGTAGTTAAAATCAACAAACTTTAGCTCTGGAAAATTGCATATAAACCTGTAAGATGTTATGTTTAGTGAGGGTGGTGATTGATTTTGATGTGTGGCTCTAAATGAAATACCTGCTTATTCTTACCATGGTTGTGCTGCATAGGAACCTGGAGTGTCCTATGGATGGGGCTTGTAATGGTCGCCTAGCCTGCTGGCCCTCCCCTTTTTAAAAAGCTTTGAATATTTAGCTGGCATCATTTTGGAACAGCAATGTTCTGTTCCACAAATCAGATGTTGTTTTTAACGCCCCCCTTGTAAAGAAAAATCTGAACATGTACGATAATATTATAAGGATTGTTAACTATATGGACAAGAACAGTTAAAACACTTCCAAGATACACCTCAGTTTTTCTTGGGATTGAAATTCATCTCAGAAACAAAACCTAAGAGCTTTGCAAGTATATGAGGGGAGACGTTGTAGAAGGTATAAAAATTGTTTTTCAGCAGATGAAAATATTGCACGTTTTTCTGTTTTTAGGGGGCCTGCCCCAGTGATTTACTGGTCAGATGAGGTTGGGTTCTTGAGCGTGTTGCGTTGACTTAGACAAGGAGGTCCAGAGAGTGCACAATGGGTGTTTCATCAGGTGGCTTAGATGAATTGGCTTCTTTCACTCGTATCACCACGGTGATGTGTGTTGTCAGATGCGTTCCTGTAAGGCTGTGGGTGGAACTGACTGAACAATGGCTCCCTTCCTCCTGGCGTTTCACACCGCTTCATTTAGCCTGCGTAGGGTGGCTGACGGTGCACATGTCAGAACAGGGGTATACTGACACAGGCGGGACACCGGGGGGAATTCCTGGCCCTTATTTGAGAAAAATCAGGTGAGTGGGAATGATGGCCGCAGAGTGGCTATAGCTGCAGGGCACTGAACACGTATCCTCATGTACTACTGGAGCATGCGTCCCTCTGTGGGCACGTGACTGTTCAGTCCACATCAAAGAGAAGTGGCTGCTGTTTGCCTTGCTGCAAAGGGACTGAACCCGGATGCTCTTTCATTTCTCTGCTCTGTACCTAGCAGGGAGCGTAACAATCAGGCTAAATTTAGCCTGCTTCTGACACTGGTACGCTGCTCTGTCTCTGCTCTGATGTGTGCTGGGCTGGGCTGGATTTTTATCATTTTTTTTCCCATTTCTCCTTTTCTCCTCTGGTGCCTTTCTTGTTAACTCAGCGGAATTATGCGCATTACTTTTTTGAGCTCTAATTATTAGTTGTCTCGACTGCATTGATAGTTCACCTTGGAAGTGCTGTAAAATTAAGCCACTGTATTAATCAGGAAGTTTGGCCAAATGCTGAGAACCCAGGAGATATTCTGGGGATGTGGAGATTCAAGAAGCCTTGGAGGGAAGACAGTCCCTGTTCCCTTGTCGGTTTTCTGTGCTAGTACCAAGGACATCTACAGTAGGATACAGCAAAGCAAGAACAGGAAGTCTACAATGTACAAATATTTTTGGAGATGAAAACTGACACCTGCGCTTGAAGGTTTGAGATGCCATCTCAGTGAGATTACTTCAGGCGGGACCAGAAGTTCAGCTCACAGTGTTGGGCAGGTCAACTTTGACTTTTTTTGCATGATGCAGATGAGGATTCTGTTGGGTGCGGCATCAGAACGTCTATAATCTATATTCTAAATCAAATTCTACATCAAATTTAAATATTTTATATTCTCAAAAGTCTATAAATTCCACTATTATCCTAGGTAGTCCACTGACCTTGGGGCATGACTTTAACTTGTCATTGCAGTATTTAACACATCATCATTAGATCACAGCATAGCCTAACACACCCTCTCAATACCTCTAACCTTCATGCCGTCTTTGCAGAGCACAGGCCTCCGACAGATGCGCGTAGTGTTAGATGGAACTGTTTGCTGCTTTGTAAACATGCAAAGTTGCGCCAATGCAGTTTTGAATGTCATTACACTGTACTGCCATGTTTTTATCCGTCAGTGATTTGATGGAGCTTCATTTTAATTTAATTTGGTGTCAAAGGAGCTTCTGTGTTGAAAGGCACAGTTTGAAGGCCATGTATGCATTTCACGAAGGAGAACCAAAGTCATTGTGATTTTATGTATAAATCACTTGTGTTATTACCACAGTGCGTGGCACAATGAAGGCATTGTTCCACTGTGCAACTATTAATTCATTCATTTGCTGCTAAGTTAGCTCTCTGGCTGGCCAAAGCTTTGCTGCTCCTGATGTTTCTGAGCTCACGCTACTCAGGCTTCTCTGGAGCGTCTCACCCCCACTGTCCATGGCAGCTTGCTGGTCACCCCTCATGTCATTTCTTTGCCTTTTGCTTGCAGCTGTTGAGCGAGAAGATAAGTGGTGCTGAAGGCACTAAGCTGGATGAAGACTTCCTGGAGATGGAGAGGGTAAAAAGACATTTCAAAATAAGCAACCGCTAGTTCACTGCAATCAAATATTCTTCAAATTATTGTATATTAGGTCTGGTTAATAGTAGTGCTGTTTATTTGATTTCTAGTGCTTGACTGGCATATTACTTCTCTTTTAGAAAATTGAGGTGACCAATAAATCTGTTGTTGACCTCTTGTCCAAAACCACAGAGTATCTCCAGCCAAACCCAGGTAGGCCAGATCCTGTGATCATATGGTATTTTAGCCCAGTGTTTCCCATTCCGGTCCTCGAGGACCCGCAGTCGGTCCACGTTTTTCCTCCATTTTTTTGGGAGCAAAAATCTGGTCTGTCTTGGCATGGGGCTCGGAGGGAGTGAAAACATGGAGGGTCTCCGAGGACTGGATTGGGTAACTGCTTTACACAGTATTGAAACACTGACGCATTTCAAGTTCTTTTGCTAAGAGTGGAATTAATACTAAAAGTGGAGTATCTTCATAGTAATGGATGAGACCCTTGTTATTTTAGTGTGTTATTTCTCATTCATTTGTCAATGATGTCAGTCGATACCAAGCCTGCCTTTCGCCTGCAGGCAGTAATGCTGTGCTCATGCTCCGAATGTGGATGGTTTGTCAGCCCACAGAGCCAAACTAGGGATGGTGAACACGGTGTCCAAAATCCGAGGGCAGGTGAAAACCACAGGGTACCCGCAGACCGAGGGCGTCCTGGGGGACTGCATGCTGCGCTATGGGAGGGACCTGGGCGAGGAGTCCTCCTTCGGTGAGTCCCCTTCGTGCTCCTCGGCAGGGAAGCGGGGGCCTCCTTTTGGGGCTCTGGCTTGCCATAATTCTCAGATTCAGCCTGCGTCTTTCTCTGAGGTCGTTGATGCCACCTTGTGGACAGAGCATTTATTGCACAGAAGTGATTGGCAGCTTGTTTCTGACCGAATGCAGCCATCAGTCTGTACTTCTGAAATGACATGCAAATGACACGCAAATGACACGCAAGCTCAGCTCCATACGACCCAACAGGTTATGCTCAAAAGGATTTGTGGATTGGTTTAATTTAATTGTGGAGCCATTTATCTGTGATCTATAATATAAAGCCATTTATCTAATGTGATGTTTAAACAATACTTGTTTAAACTTTTAGGGGTTGCTAAAATCTTCTTGCTGTGTAATACATATAGTTCTGATATTAATGAGGTGATGACATAATTGTGTATGTTCTTTTTTTTCATTTATATAAATAGGTATGGCTGCAGTAAATGTCCATGTTCTGTGTCACTAAGTTGCTATGGGGAAACCCATCCCATCGTCTCCATTTGGTCTCCCGTCAGGGTGCGCCCTGGTGGACATCGGCGAAGCCTTGAAGCAAATGGCCGAGATCAAGGACTCACTGGACATTAATGTCAAACAGAACTTCATAGATCCACTGCAGAATCTACAAGACAAAGACCTGAAGGAAATTGGGGTGAGACTTAACAGCACCTTGGATGTGAGCAGTAATAAGACCCTGTAACACCCCTCTGTTTGAAAAGCGGGTTCGGTAACTGAGAAACACATTCGTATGTAAACCCAAATGCAAATCTGTACAATCACGTTATGTATATACAGACATATGCACATTTTAAATAGATAAAGGTGAGACAGTTGTTATGAACCTGTCCAATGTAAAGATAAAAAATACTGTGAAAAATATAGAGATTTTTAATGTGGCATTGTATTGTACATGCAAAAGGTGCGATAGTCATACCTTGCAAATATCCAAAGTGCCTTTGGGAATGGAAATGTATGATTGGTTTAGGAAGATGGAGAGGCATGTACTAAATCATCAGGCAGCCAATCACAAAGCACGGTGTTGAGAGAAAGGTATAAATACAGGGACTCGGTGTGCTGTGTTCCCTGACACAGCATCACTTAAAGAAACTGGAAGGTCGAAGGTTAGACTTTGATTACAAGAAGAAGCGCCAGGGGAAGATCCCAGATGAGGAGATCAAACAGGCTGTGGAGAAGTTTGAGGAGTCCAAGGAGCTGGCAGAGAGGAGCATGTTTAACTTCTTAGAAAATGACGTGAGTGCCGGCGGCCTATTGGCTGTCAACTTCCATTGTCTTTTATTGCACAGATTAACTTAATGGACTAAATCATGGGTTGTGATCCCTTTGTGAGTTGCAATGTGATTCCAGAGGGATTGTGGGAGTCATAAAACACCTACTGGACAGGCATTCACATAAATGTGGTCACCCTTTTCCTTTGGCATTATGAGGATGTATTGTCGTATAAGATTTAAATAATAAAATGAGAAACTTTGATAAACTGTCGATAAGGAATATTGCTTGATAGCACACACAAGCTTATCAGAGCACAGAAACAAACACGATTCCAGCCAATCATATGGTAGCCTTTTAATAGCAGAAAACCTATACATGAACTGCACGGTTGACTAAGTTAGCGGAGCATGGCTTATGCTACTGCTTTGGTAATATCAGGGAAGGGCTGAGCGCTTCCTCAGAGCAAAGTTTATGTACTGGGGAAGGAGGCGACAGCTCAGCAGCCACAGCATCATTTAAACATGGAGATCTTGTGGATAAACACGGTAAAAACACGTAGGTGGTGTGGTGGTTCTTTGCCAGTTTAAAGTCCGACACGTGACATACTGGTGCTGTGTACTGCAAGCGTTTGCCAGTTAAAACTGGAAATGTGACAAACTTATCCTGCCGTTTGGCATAACCATCCGAACACGTACAGAACGCAGGTGCTCAAAGTCACAGACACCGGCAATCACGGTTAACGTTTTCAATCTCAAATATTGGACCACCCCCCGACCCCCACCCAAGTCCCTGGTGATGAAATGTGCTACGCTGTGGGGTAAGTTGAATTGGTTTTACATTTCAATATTCCCTTTTTTTGCAGATGAAATTTAGCTTTTAAGTAAATCTGGGACAGTTACTAACTGTCCACTGTAAAATGAAACAAAATAAACAAACAAAATAAATTAAAATAAGTACAGGACAGGTTGCAACTCTAAACATTGGTAGCAATTAGACTTCAGCATCAAAATATAATTTAATGGCCCATAAAGGGCTGGACGCTCAAAATGGTTAAGAACCCCTGTAGTGAAGTATACGGGTACTTGTCTCTTTTTTTCCTCATACTGTGTGCCTACAGTAAATGTCTTCATGTCTTCAGTTATGTCTCTCTCTGTTCCTGCAGGTGGAACAAGTCAGCCAGCTGACTGCCCTGATACAAGCTGCTTTTGAGTATCACAGGCAAACCCTGGAAATTCTGGAGGATCTGAACGACAAGTTACAAAGCAGGTAGTAACCCCGCGATCCCGCGGGCCAGGCAGTGCCACCTTTCCCGTCTCGTTCTCAGGGCTCATGTAGATGACGATGTCGGTGTGCGTGTTTGTTAAAGGGATAGGTCCGTAATAGCGCCCCCTTTTGCTACCTTTCAGGATAGCGGCGGCAAGCAGCCGACCGAAGAGGGAGTTCAAGCCCAAGTCCATAATGACCAGCATAGAAGCCACTGAAAGCTCCCAGCAAAATGGGCTGTCATATAGCTCCTCAGTCAAGTCCTCAGGTACTGCATCCCACCCTCGGACCCGAACGAGCGGGAGTTGAGCACTTCCTCAAACCGCAGACGCTCGGGGCACCAGCATCGCCGCCTTCTTCCCCTGTGGCTGCAGGTTATTGTGAAAATCCGTTGCGTGTAATTAGTTCCACACAGACCAGGGAAGGCCCCGGTCCCTTGCGTTTGTTATGGAATATCAGGTAAAAGATGGAAATGTGAACAGAAAGAAGGAACTGTGCTTTCTGGTGGGGTACCCAGTGGGGGGTGAACCAGCTCTGTGAGAATAAAGCTGCAGATAGCACTTGGAGAGATGAGTTGTAGAATATACCCTTAGATAAGTGCGTTATAATGACTTTGTTATTGTATTAACCCTTTGGCTCAAAGACTCCCAAGCAAATAAGACATCCGAGCTGTAAATCGCTCAGGAGTCCGGAACGGCTGTTCATCATGAATTTTGTGTTTTTTTGATTTATTAATGTGTCCATCCTTCATTGCAGATATCCGTAACAACCACACTATAAATGGAAAAAGTAGGTATCTTCAAAGCCTAAAGATTAACCTGCTTTGTAATTAGCCTAATGACCCAGTGGTCTGTAGAGTCCTTAAAGTACTTAAAATTACATCCTGATTTATTCGGCTGTTATTTCCCTCAGTGAAATAGATGAAATGAAGTTTAATGCTTAACTTCTGCATAACACACTGCTCTACACTGATTTTAATGCTTGTAACAGAATCTGCAATATTATGTTCCCAGCAAACACACATCTGTTTTAAAGTTTTTCCGTTTTTGTGTCTGTGGTTGCACACCATACCAGTATAACTTAAGGGACGCTAGTTCCATGTGTATGCAAGTTTCTTCTGCCCCCTTGTGGTGACAGTGTGAAACACTTACAAAATAACATTTGAGCACTTTTGATCTAAAACTAGCTTCTTTAAGTGTTCCCATGAGAGAGTCTGAGTGTATTTTTTTTTCTGTGTCAGTGGGAGATCATTAGCTCATGCATGTCTCTGTCTATCTGCTTCATTCCACCATCTCGCTGTTTTGATCTCAACCAGCCGAACGGTTCATACCCAGGGCCCCCTCATGGTCTGAAAGCCCTCGCAGTTGCCGTAAGTAGACCCCAGCGCAGTGGCACAGTACCGATAGCCTCAGCTTACCCCCCTCCCCCATCGCCAGGCCATGCTCACGTTTCTGATTTGTTGCCTCGAATAGCCGCCATGTATCTGGTAACTAAGTAACCACAGTAAGACGGCCGTGTCTCTCTGCTGGAGCCCAGTGCCCCCCTTGTTGACTCTGCTGCCCCCCCCCACCCAGAGTCAGAAGTTCACATGGACCAGCCGTGCTGCCGGTCGCTGTACGACTTCGAGCCGGAGAATGAGGGCGAGCTGGGATTCAAGGAAGGCGACATCATCATTCTGACCAACCAGATAGATGAGAACTGGTACGAGGGCATGATCAACGGGGAGTCGGGCTTCTTCCCCATCAACTACGTGCAGGTCCTCGTGCCTTTGCCACAGTGAACTCGAGCGTGAAGAGCCGCTTCGTGACGCTTCATCCAGTCGGAGCCCAGCATCACCACAGGCTCTTAAATGTCCTATTTTTCAATATTTATTTTGTACATGGAACTACTTGTGGTATAAAATACTGTGTGTACAGTATATACCTTCACTTACTCTCATTTGCTTGTTAAATCGCATATATGGTGGTATATTCTGTTGCCGTCTTTGTACATTTCCTTTGAAAATGTAGATTTAATTTACCTGCCTGCCGTGGTCTTAAGTGTTTTTTTGAAACACAATTTTAAACTGTGAGTATTTGAACTGAAATTTTATGAATGTCCTTACCGAGTCCTCTCTGTTTACATCGTACGACTTACTGTGTTAATCAAAGTAAGTATTATGAGCTCTTTGCTTAGGCTCTCTGACGTTATGGTGCCCTCTCTTCAAGTGCTTTCTAAATGTCCCATGTGTTGCACTAAAGCGTCACACTTTACTCCCACCCATGCATGTTTTCCTGTTTCTTTTCCCTTATCAAACATTGCACTTTCTTTTCTTGCCATAATAAGAAACGTATGTATATTGGTCACATTTATGACTCATCTATAGGGTAAATATAGAAAATGGAGATGGTTATAGACTTTGAATTCTATGTTTCTGGTGAGAGTTTTGCCCCCCCCCCCCCCTTAAACGTCAATGCCTGTCAGTCTGATGAAAGTACAGACTGGAGATGTTAATGAGGTGTCAGTCGCCGTTTTGCCTTCACTCTGACAGCATGGGATTTGCTGGACTTTATGGTCGGACTGACTGGGAAAAAAATGGAAAACAAAACAAAAAGAAATAGAGAACATGAGGATTCAGCATAGAATGTATTTTCTGTGGAGAAGTTTCTGGAAAAGCTTGCAAAAGGGGAAACTAATTCACCAAATGACAACACAGCCTTTTCATTAGCATTAATGTCGCGTTAAAAACCGTTATTAAACGAGTTTGTTTTGTTTTAATCTAACATTCCCTCTAGATACATGCAGACATCCAGAATTGTCAGGATTAGATACTACAGTCTCTTTCACATCTTTATTTTGTTTTTTTCATTACTGGACCAATTAAACAAACAAGAAACCAAATAAGTTTTAATGACATTTTAATTACAGGGAAATTCATGCAGGTATTTTTAATAATGTTTACTGGTGTTTGAATTAGTAAACACAGTGCTGACTTTATACCAAACCCAAGTTAATGTTTTTAGCGACACGGTCCGGGAAGCCCGGGAACGCAGAGAACCTCTCTGTTCATCCTGTGGGCTGGAACACACTTTTAAACCTCTGGTGTTACAGACGGAGAGAGGGGGAAAAAAACGTGATGAATAACGTTGCGTTAAATTCCATTTATCTTTGACGTTCTTTGGTGGTTTAGTGACACACTGGGCAGTGTTAACTGAGGCCACGGGTAACTTTGAAGTGCCGGGTTCAGATCTTCCACTATCACACAATAAACTAATGGTTTTGTCCAGTCTGCCTGGTCCATCTCTGGTCACTCTGTATTCATTTTCCTGCAGACTTGATTGAAAAGTGGCCACATTTTGTTAGAATGACAACTTTTTTTTAGGTGTTTTTGATGACTACAATGATATGTATGTTACATGAATAAAGACACTTTGTTGGCTGCACCGCTGCTTCATTTCCTGTATCTCCGTTGGGTTTTTGCTTCATTTCCTGTATCTCCGTTGGGTTTTTGCTTCATTTCCTGTATCTCCGTTGGGTTTTCTCTGCTTTACTGCCATTCAGGGTCTACAAATCTCACCACGTCTGCAAATGAAATTACAAGTGAAACGCTCCAGGCGATGGTCTGTAAACTTGCCACAGGTTTACATTAAAGCAGAGGCACTGAGGATTTCACTGGTTTAAGACTTACACCTTGTGAAGTGGTGCTTCAGTTAAAATACGTCCACCCAGGGCTCTCAGGCTGGAGAGGCACGGCTTTAAATCCAGACTTCAGTTCCCCGAAGCTTGGCGCTCCTGCCTTTGCTGGCCTTGCTCTTCAGACAGTCTGCTCCTTTGTGATCATCTTGGCTTGGAGGTTTGGCATCTGTCTCTCCTTTTAGGGGGGAGCAGTCTCCAGTGAAGGTCCAAGCTGGCCGGTGTTTCCCCGCAAGGTCCAGTGTGGGCAAAGATCCAGTGCTGGAGAGCTCCCTGTAAGTGAGGGATGCTGTGGAGTGGCTGTCCTGGGCTATAGATTCGTACCCTTTCCAGGTGTCCGGGATGCGAGATGACGGCTTCAGCCTTTTCCAGCCCAGGTGGTTGAGTTCCAGGAAGTTCAAGACGATGCAGAACACGCTGACACAGAACATGAAGAGGAGGAATATGGTTTTCTCTGTAGGCCGTGAGACGTAGCAGTCCACCTGCTGGGAGCAGGGCGACCCAGAGCAGAGGTAGTGCGGAGGAACCTGGAACCCAAACAGGAACCACTGGGCCAAGACGAAGCTCAACTCCAGGGTTGCCCGGAAGCATACGTGGATGACGTAGCATTTCGACAGGACTCGGGACTGGCCCATGCCTTCCTGAGGTACTGCCGCGTAGTTGCACAGGGCTCCTGGACTTTGCCGGCCATCTAGCACGTCCACCAGACTGTGACCCAGGTGTCTGTGCGATCTGACAGAGCAGCTGTCGGAGTCGCACATCCTGCCGCGCGTCTCCTGCGCCGCCTCCGCTCGCTCCCTCGCCGGTCGCTTGGACAGGCTATGCCAGGTGTAGATGACGAAGCACAGCGAGGGCGTGGACACCGTGACGATCTGGAAGACCCAGAAGCGGGGCTGCGAGATGGGCGCGAAGCCGTCGTAGCAGACGTTTGGGCAGCCCGGTTGTGCCGTGTTGCACACGAACATCTCCCGCTCGTCGGCGTACACGTCCTCTGCGGCCACGGCCACCACCAGCAGCCGGAAGACCACCATGACGGTGAGCCAGAGCCTCCCGATCATTGTGGAGTGCTGATGCACAGCATCCAGAAGTCTCTTCAGCAGAGTCCACTCCGTCATGCCTCCGGACGGGCGCGACTCGAAACGGATCCACGGCTGGCCCCTGCGGTGCTGTGCACTGACGATAGGGCGCCGTAGCTCTGAGCACGGTGCTGTGGGACCATCGCTGTCATAGGCCACCCCCTTTCTCCTCTGGAGATAAGCACCCATGTCCATCCCCCCCCCCCCCCCCGACTACTTGACCAGCGTCACATGGGAGACCCCGCTTGTCTTTGGGGCTCCGGTTTGAAATGGGGATGCTGCACTCTTATTTTAGAGGAGACTGATAACACCAGGTGATAACATTCTTCACAGATTACACCGTGCGGAGAAGCAAGATGGTCTTCCTTTACATGGAAATACTATTAAAGGAAAAGCTTGTTTTCTTCACATTGTCAGTGATTGTCAGAAACTTGTCTAGAGGAACAATTCCAGGCAGTTAAAGTAAAATAAACGTCTAAATAAATATTATTCTCCAAGTTACACTTACAATCTTAATTTTTTTTTCTTAGCTTACGACTGAATTATTACATGCTGTAATGCTTCCGTAAATATATTTGATTTTAGTTAGAGTTTGGAAGGATGATGATGTGTGCATCCTAAATTATGAGCTGTGGTGTCATAAAACAGCAATGATTGTCCCTAAGTGAAGCAAAACTGTGTTTTTCAAGAGGGCTTGGAATATGGATTTTTCTGCTGATTAACAGTATGACAATGTAACCTGTTATCCAGAAATGAGGTTTCTCTCAAAAAGTTCTCCTCGGTGTGTGAGACCGAATCCCAGAAGCCCTGTCCCCCACCCCCCTTCGGTCCCCCCCCCCCGGGGATAAGACACCGACGAAAATCTTGGACTCCCCCCCCCCCCCCCCCCCCCCCCACCAAGAACATGCCACTATAAATGCTAATTTCCCACCTTTGTAGGACAGCATCAACCGATAATCCCAGGTTGGGCTTCCTAGATGAAACAGTATCTCCCAGCCACCCAAAAAGTAAGGCTGCAGGAGGGGTCAGCTGGTACTCGGAATGAAAGGCAACAAGGACCACAGCCAAAGTGTGGCCACTGCCAAATAGTAAGGCTGGGACACGCGTGGCTTTTAGATCTGGGAGCTTGGCTTCCCCAGGCCCTTTTTGCAGTTATATTAAATACATACAGCCTTCCTTTGCACCCAGCTGCCCTCCTTTTCTCCTAACTTGCCTCCTCCCGTCTCTGCCAGTTGCTCTTTGGGGTGGTTTTATGTTCCCCATCACTAAGAGCATTTCCACAGGATTACGGCCTCAGCTGTGCCACTCCTGCCCTTAATGCGCCGATAACAGATGGCCCTCTGGTGCTCGAGGCTAACGGCAGCGAAAGCGGGGGCCAGCCCCACGGCGCTAGGGGGCCGGTCAGCTCGAGGTCCTCCAGCGGCCAGGCCGGACACGTGTGAAAGTACATGTTGATTGGCCAACACATAGCATGGCCTGTGCCTGAGTGACATCAAAGGACCACCAGCCCCTCCACATCTCCCCCTTACCTCATATTCCTGCGAGAACCGAAGGCCGTCATTGGCTTTGAGGCGCTCGATGTGGTCGGCCAATTCACTTATGGAGATCGGTGGGTGTTCTCTCATGCCTGGGGGAGAGTCAAGGGACACAATCAGAATGAGGTGGCTGAGCGCGGGTGGGTGAGAGCTGACATACACAGACTCCCTGGTACACAAACAGCAATGAGGCCTCCCAGAGAGGCGATGCAGTGTTGGCAAAGCAAGAGATAGAGAAAGCTGACGCAGACTGATGACGTCATCATGCTGCGCATAACTGGCACACACACCAGCAATGTGTATGAGCGTGTTGACATGCTCACAGTTGGCAACAAAGCTCAACCCTCCAAAGGTCCACCCAAGACGTCGGGTGTGGGAGGGACGAAGGGGGAAGGGGCCACACAAGAACAGCCCAAGAATGAAAACCACAAAAACAAAAATGGCAGTGCGGTCCACGATCCCACTCTCAGTCTGGTTGCCATAACTGTTCCTGGCTGGAGGGAGGTGATGCATTTCCACTGAGGGGCGTTGATGAGTCTGATATGAGATGCCAGTCTGTCAGCTTCGGTGCTACTGAGTTCATTGACTATTTGTAACTAAGCTACAAGCCCAAATTCCCTGACCTCCAGGGCATGACCTTACACTTGAAAGCGACTGACAGTGTGCAGCATGTTGATGAGGTGAAGGACCTGCAATGGATGATGAGTGTCTATCCTGAGAGGCAGGTTTAGTGGAAACACACAAACACACACACACACACACATTGCTGGACTCCCCTGATAGCCTGGTTCAGTCATTTTGGCAGCACCAAACCCTAACAGCCTGCAAGCTGTTAAATCGGACACAGCAGTGCTGTTACGCCGTGGTACTGGCCACCGGGGCCTGGGCAAAAGCTCACGTCCCAATTGCTCTCTATCAAACAAAAATTCCGTTCTGATTCCACAAGAAAAGTGTGTCTCGAGCCATCAAGAGCAGATGGATGATGCAGCTGGCGGGCTCTCGAGCGCGGCGCGGCTTATCTTAGCGCACGGGCCGTGATCCGCACGGTGTGACCAGTTTGTTATTCCGTGTTCAGACTCAAATGAAATCCCGCCCCCTCAGACTCCCTCCCCCAGAGCGGACATGGCCAATCGCTCGCTTTCCCGGGTAGAAACAGTTGTGAGAGCCAGCCTGGGAAATGGAAGCGAGACGGGGCGTCTGCAGTGGCCACGCCCACGCCGGAGAAGCTGGAGAAGGCAGAGCCTCTGCGGCAGGCTTGGGGCGGACGTGATTCTGGTGCGGCACTGAGGGAGTATGGACTGGAAAAGGGGAAAGCAGGGGATGTGTGTGAGAGAGAGAGAGAGAGAGAGAGAGAGATGGACGGATAGAGCCAGATGTGGATCAAACACACAGCAGTAGTGGAAACTAACTTTGAGTGTTCGGGCAACTGGGGGCACTGGGACCTGTGGAAAAAAGACGGGGGGAGGAATAAATCTGCTATCAAGAAGCACCGGGAGAGTGTTAAGACAGCATTATCCCTTCCGGAAGAAAAGAGAGAGAGAAAGAGAGGACAGAGGCCAGCGCCAGTGCAGGAAGCTGCAAGTGGGACATGGAGAACTGGAGCGACCTTCAGTTGCCCTCAGTGATCTGCACCGGCACCCAAACATCACCCTCTTTGCCTTGAAGAAGCTGCAACACCCCTGAGCCCAGGCTACAAGCCACCGTCGAAGCTCGCGCTCACTAAAAACCCCAGAATCATCCTAGGAATTGAAGAGTGCATCGATCGCGCTCGGCCTCCAGCGCCTTGGCAGACAGCTGAGGGAGACGGAGCAATGGCCGCTTCAGTCAAGGTCATCGGATGTGTGCAAGACTGCAATAGGACACGCCGGCACCCTGAGGCTCTGTCAGATGGGTGCCCCCTGGTGGATGTTCAAAGATGCTCCTCCAGAACACAGACCAAAAAAAAAAACCCAGCAAAAAAACAGCATGCATTTCAAAGCCTCGCGTTTAACATGGGGTATTTAATTAGACATGCTTCCAAAAAAGCATATGCAGATTTTAACCAAGTTCTTTAAGCCTTTTTCCTCCTTGACAGCTTTTCTTTTTTAACGGGAGCCAATGGGAAGGAGGAGGTGGAGGAGACCCTTCCCACAATGCAATCTGTGCAGAGGACGCACCGTGTAGCACAGTGCCTCCTATGGGCCAGCCGTTTTAATTCCTCCTCCAGGTTCAAAGAGATGGTGCACAGATGCCCAAGAATTAATATCTTTAATTACCTCAGACGGTTATGCATCATAGCAGAAGGACAGAGTAAAGGAACAGTGACTAACATCTCCTTTTAAACGCCATTACCCACCTCCTCTGTCACCTTGAGGCCAGCAGGAGAGAGACTATCGGCTTATTTACATTTAAAAAGGCAACAGCCGTGCTCCTGGGCGCGGGGGGGGGGGGGGGGGGGGGGGGCTGTGTGCGCGCCATCCGCCCACTCTCTGACTGCGGTGCGCCTGGGGGGGGTCAGAGATGACCCGCCACATGGGGAAGAGACGAAGCTGATGTTCGGCCCCGAGACGTAGCAGCTGCGTTTGTGGGCAGCGTGGGACTCTGGGAGTGACTTCTGAAAGCAAGCGCCCTGATCACCTAATGAAGATAAACTGCTGCTGGCCGCTGTGTCACAGGCCCGGCAGAGGCAGCACACAGCCAGCAGGTCATTCTTACCTCCCCAGTACAGGTCAGGCCAATCGGCTGCTGGGTGGGGTGTGTCTCAAGTGCAGTTATCGCTGTGCTGCTATGCAGCCATTTATGAAAAGAACATTCTAGAAGTCAGTGAGTGGAAGGGACAGAATAGGTCCCCTGCGTGATTCTGCTGGGATCGGGATCAGGCCCAGCTCCGTCAGCCCCGAGAGGACCTTCCCCCCCCCCTCCGCCCCCCCATTAATTAAGCTCATATACATATCAGTGTGCAGAAAAATGTATTTCCATGGTCATGAGGAGGACACAAGGACGGGGACCTTTAAGTGGGGACAGTGACCCCCCCCAGACACCGAGTGGAGGTTACCTGGGGTCTGGTAGTTAAGACGTCTCAGCTCCACGGGATCTGAGGAGTGCGCCAGCAAGCAGTCCTTCACGCCAGCGGGGTGCTCATCCTTGGGGGAGGGGGAGGCCCGTTTTCTGTGGGGGGGGGAGAAAGCGTGAGAATGGGCACATCATGCAGTGGAGGTTGAGCAGATGAAGCTTGAGGGACATAGAGATGTCTGGTCATGATGAAAAGCACCACACACAGTTGAGCAGCAGGAGGCGGTGTGGTTAAGGTCACTGTGGTTAGTGGTTAAGGTCATCAGCTCAAGTACCAGGATGGGCCCTGCTATAGTAACCATGAACTAGGTCCTTAACCTGAACTACAGTGACTGGATAACCTGGTAATGGTAATGCTTTGGCGAAGCATCAGGTAATTACTCTACAATTACATGCAAAGTACACATTCTGTAATGAATTAGACGACATGATAATCATGCAGAGGTGCGTCACAGTAGCGGTACCAAGCCTGGAAGGAGGTCCGGACTGTAGGTCTGAGACTGCAAGCAACTCCATGTCAAAGATAGGGGGCGCTCTAGTGCGCTCACCCAACATGTCATTTTGCTGGCTCAGGTCTGGGGCCAAACAGACCGCAGCATGATTAGCGGGTTAGCCGGATTGCTAATTACGCAGCCGCTGGGCCAACCACGAGGTGCAGCCATACTGGCCCCCCCATGGTGGGGTGGGGGGTACAGGAGTGACAGGCAGGCATGCTGGAATTTCACATTTTATTGCACCCCGTTTGCAGGCCCTTCCTGACAGACTCTTTGGGGGTCGGGTGGGGTGAAAAACTCAAGCCTCCAAAAGCGGACATGTGCGGGGCGGGGCCTAAACCAGGGAATCTGTAACCCCCCCCCCCCTCCCCTCTCCCCCCTCTGGCACGTTTGCATCAGGGCTCTGGTGGCAGACTGGATGGAGGCTTCAGGCTGGGTGAGAAAAGCAGGAGAACAAAGGCCTCAGCTAATCTCAGCCGTGTTTGAAAGAGGTTCAGCTGGGAAAATGTCAGCTTTGACATTCAAATCGAGTCACATTCAACAGCTGCCTAGTCGGCATTTACCTTCAGACAGGAGTATTAAGATCCGGGGGCAGATACGGGGCAAGGTGCCCGCAAGGAGCCACGACTCATGGCCAGCTCCCCCCGGGCCCCCCACGCTTATAGAGATGACCTCAGTGCTGCATTTGCATTTCTGTGGTCACTGAATGTTTTTCTTTTTTTTTTTTAACATAGCATGATGGGTAGCAAGTGATGAGAGACATGACAGATTAACAGGCTGCACACAAACTCAAAATCAACACACGGGCGAACCAATCATGGCAACACTGACTGCTGGGCAGCGTTCAGCCATGAGGGGGCGTGTGAGAGCGACACCCACCTTTCTTCTTTGCTGTGTCCAGAGAAGGCAGGGAGGAGGGAAACAAAAAAAGAGTGAGACAGCGGGTGATTAGCCACGCAGGTGCCACCTAGGGTCCTGGAGGAGACATGGCAGGCAGGTTCTTCTCTCTAAGCAATGGATCGTTCAGGTGCTGGCAGTAGTGAGAGCGGCGTGAGGAGCGGATCAGCTCTCCACCGAACCTTCACATGGATTAGCAGCTGGGGTGTCATGGTACCAGGAGCTAACAAGACCTGCTATAGTTGCGGCCGAAGGGGTCGATGGCGACTTAGCTGTTGTAGAAGGTTCCGGAAGGCTGTGCCGTTTGACGGCTTACCAAATGTACTGTCACGCAAAGGCATCACTCACGGGACGAGCAGTGGCTGAAATGGGAAGGGACTATGGTACTCAGTGCCGGATGGAGGGCGGAACTCTGTGTGACACGCGCAGCAAACGCCCGTTCATATCCAACCTTTCTTGCAAGGAAGAAAACCTTAACACTGAAACCTGTATGAAGACATTTTTTCTTAGGGTTGAGTGTTTTTTTTTTGTTTCCTGGAGAAGATGACACTCTCAGGACAGCAGATGGAGGATGACACCACAGTGCAGGAATCTGGGGCAGTCCCAGTGCGATCCATCACATGCCCCTCCTCCGCTTCAGTTACCGGCTGATTCCTCCGTCGGCTTTGCCGATTGGCTCGACGGGAGCCGGTGGGGCACAGAATCATCTAGAGCAGACTCCATGCTGTGGCGGGGGCTGCGATGCATCAGGGATACCCTCTCCCTCCCCAGCACGTCGGCCCCAAGCGGCCGGACTCACGGGATAGAGCCGGTCTCCGCATCTGACCCAGTGGGGACTCACAATCGGATGTGTGTGTGATGCTCGTCAGGGGCTCTGAGATGTGTACAGCCACCCCTCCCCCAGCCCCATCCCCACCGGCTAGATGCCCCCCTAGGGGGCAGCATGACACAAAATGAATTCTTTAAATGTCAGAGGCGGATGGTTGTGGCTGGCTGCTCGTAGCGGATAAGGGGGCGGCAGAGGGAGCAGAGAGAGGACAAGGGGGGGAGGGGGGGGGGCTTTAGGCGGTCCTCACCTTTTGAAGAGCAGGATGGCGATGACAATAATGACGATGAGCACGACGGCCAGGACAGGACCCATCACCCACAGCATCTCAGGCTGCTCCTCGATGGACGCCGACACGTGTGAGCTCACCTTGATGGGCTCGGAGTAGGGGCTGGCCACAAACGTCTTCTACGGGGAGATGGGGGAGGGGAGTTAGTGGGAGGGCAGGGCTGATCTGACCTTTGTGGAGGACCTCAGTGTCACAGAGACACACCGAAACAGAGCGAGCAGCAGATTAGCCACGCCGCTAACAAAGCGCTAGGGTAGCCAGACCTAGCAAGGCTCTGCTAGCAGGTATGCTAGCAGCTCTGGAGAACCTTGGATTGACTTTGAAAGGGTGGCGGGGGAGGGTGGGGTGAAGTTGGCGTGTTCGATATGGAACTGAAAACTCTAAGTGCACAAAAACGGTGTGACCGGGGTTTCAAGAGGCAAATTACATGGCATGTAAGCGTGGAGGCCTCTGGGCTCAGCATTGCCGGTGAAGGGCGATCATTTACGCCATCAAAGTGAGCTTTGATAACACGAATCTCCGCTATATGTCCACAGTGGCCTTAATTCACCTGTGACCAGAGCGGACGTTTACGGAGCCTTAAGAAAATCAAGTTGCACAATTGCGCTTTATCTCTGGGATCTGCCGGCTGTAATTTCACTTTTATCTTTCCGTCCGGCAGCTGTGTCCGGACTGGGCTGTCCCACGTGGCCCAGTCCCCCCTCACCCTATCTGGTCCCCCTCTGTAGGAGTGACATGGCAGATTCCACCTGGGGATGGTGGTGATGTTGAGGCAGAGGCGACATGATCAGCCTGTTGCCATCGACTACTTCCTGTACCCAACATGCACCTGGGGCTCTGTACTTCCTGTACCCAACATGCACCTGGGGCTCCGTACTTCCTGTACCCAACATGCACCTGGGGCTCTGTACTTCCTGTACCCAACATGCACCTGGGGCTCCGTACTTCCTGTACCCAACATGCACCTGGGGCTCTGTACTGCCTGCCAGCTGGCCGCTTCTGCCTGCTTCCCGCTGCCCCGTTCGCACATTTTATTCTTTCATCAATTACAAAAGCAACCAAATGGTCATTCCGGCCTTCCAGAATGATCCAGCCACCATGTCCTAGGCTCGAGCAGAGAAACAGCCCCCGATTCCGAAATGCGACATAATGATATGGGACAATTTACCGCCTGCAGCTTACCTTGTCAACTATAGTGTGAACCGACATGTGAGAGGTGAAGGATATTTCATTCCATCTGAAGGCATTTTATATATAGGACCTGGCGGTGGCTGTTCATGCCAGTGTGGTCACGTGACCCTCCCATCAGCCTGTGTGTTACTGGCAGAGTGGGTGTATTTCAGCAACTGGCCAGAGAGTGTCACTGCATGGTGAATAGGCATCCTGCCCAGCCAGGACAAGCCCGATAAGACACGTGCGCAAACACTCACTGCATGTCTGCGACTGACCATTAGTGTTTCAAAAACAGCTGGATGTGCCTCACACCAGCCAGTGGGACAGAAAGGGTTTGCTGGGGTCACTGCAGGATACATGTGTACGGGCTTGTTTGGGGCAAGTTCCACTTCCGCTCTGATGTATCCCTGCCTCGTATTCCCAAGTCTGAGTACATAACGAGAGAGTCGGAGATCAGCGCTTCATCAGAGCAGTAAGGAGGCGAAACAGGCACTGAAAAATTCATGGAGGACCAGGCTGATCAATGGAGAGGCGCTTTGTGGTGCAGAGTCACCCTTCAGTGGCGGCGTAATGCGTCTGCTTCAGGGCGTGCTGATAGTCAGGCCGTGTGTGTGTGGGGGGCACGGAGAGAGGAGTGGGAGACTGAGAGGAAGGGAGGAAGAGATGGAAGAAGAGTAGGGAGAGATATGGGGGAGAGAAAGAGAGACAGAGACTGACGGCGAGAGAGATAGAGAAAGACGAGGAAAGACGGCGAGGAGATGAGGGAGAGATGGAGGGTGGGAAAGATGGCAAAAGAGAGGGGGAGAGTGACAGAGAGAGAAAGATGAGAAGAGAGAGGGAGAGATGGTGTTTCGAGACGCGGTTTCATCACCCCCTGCCCCACCTTCTCTCTCCCTCTTTTGTCAGCCTCATATCCCTCCTTAGGCATAAAAAATTGCATTTCTCTCAGCCCCACCCTCTAAATCATGGCCCCACCTGTCGCACCAACCCAGACCCGAATCTGTCACTGTCATCGTTCCCACATGGACACAGGATCGGCAACAAAGCCCAAAGTCACAGAGCCGTAGGTAACCTGCCAGGCCCGCCAAATCGAGGGTGTACTCACACTAGGCAATGTGAACCGTGCCCCAGTGCGTTTGACCACCAAAGCGCGGTTCGTTTGACTAGTGTGAGTGCTCCCAATCGTGCCTGGGCGCGGTTCGTTTA
>JAODKE010000007.1:6942187-6984728 GCA_026779605.1 Mormyrus hasselquistii | reverse complement strand
TCCCTGACACCGGCAGACTGTCCCGGCCTCATGTTAATCTGCTCCCTGTTTAAGGCTGAGCTGTTTAGACCGCGGCTAAATATACTGTCAGCGCCTGAAAGGCCGCTGTCCAGCCAGCACACACAGCTGTCACATGGCGCCCAGGCCACCGTCCCGGCAGAGAGCGATGATGCGTATTGGAAGGTGCCTCCAGAACGCTCTCTGCTTATCGGTTCCATAAGGCTGCAAAGCTTGTTGTCACATGGGGGCCCCCCCCCCCCCCCAACTAAAATTTTTATTAATGGCCATGTGCTCTTCGCCTACCCCTCCCCTGCCTATCAGATTAGGGTCATAAAGTCCTGGATCTCCACGGCCTCCATAGATGACTGGGTCCAACCGGGGAGGGAGATGTATCCACCTCAAGGAGACTGCGATTTTCGGTGCTTAATTTTCTTCTTCAGCCCTTGTTCCTGATAACTTATTGTATATAACTTCACTTGGAACTTGTTCTTGAGCCCATTAGCAGCAGAATTCCTCCCAATGTTTCCTTTTACACTTTTTTTAAAATCTTGTTCTTTTTCATGTTTACTTTTCTGGACCTTGTCCCTGTTGTCTGAGCCCTTTACCCCTAAAAGGAAAACCTCGTCCTGTAGAAGGGGTTAATGTCAGGTGCCTCTGATTACTGTCCTGCATCACCATGCTTTCACTAAGAATGTAGGGATCCCTATTTCTACCGGGTCTCATCTCTCCCACCTGCTTGCATCCTCTCGCTCCGCTGTGCACAGGAGCCCGAATGCCGCGTCCACTGGCAATGCACACGAGTCCTAAAGCCAGATGAACTGCTCCTTGTCAGCATCTTCTCTGAAGTCTATTCTCGATAAAGTGACTTTGATAGTAAATAGTGGGCAGTGGGGGGTCTAACTGTCAGGGCTTATGACCAGAAGGTTGCTGGTTCGAATCCCTGACTAACAAGGTACCTCTGAGGTATGCTGAGCAAGGAACAGCCCCCAGGTGCGGAATAACAGCTACCCACTATGATGTCACATACGGGTTAAATGCAGAGGCTGCATTTTGTTGTTGTGTGCTGTGGTGCATCAATAATTTTAAAGCAAAAAATTTTTTTTTACCAAGACAAGTTTTGTGTGACTCTTTAGAATATAACTGCAAATAAGTGTATCCAAAATTTGCCATAAGGAGCCAAGGCGTAAAATGCTCATTTAAGTATGTGCTTAATATTTCAGTATTGTTATATAATCAAAGACGCGTTTAGATATACTTCGACGATATTTCTACACGTTTAATATTATTTTCCAGTCAATGAATATTGTGCACTGCATTTTGACATTAGTCTCTAACAATATCTATCTTTGGGAGCAACTGCTGTCGGTTTGCAGACTTCCAGAAAAAAAGGGGGTATTTCTGTCTGACGGGGTTATGGGGCGTCTGCTTTGAATGAGTGTGGACTTTAACATTAAGTGCGTATTTGCGGTTCCCTCGGGAGACGATAAGGGGGTCTTTTCCTCCTCTAACAATAAAGTTCTTACTGAAGGGCGGGGGGACGGTGTTTGGGGCGCGACACAACACAAACCGCGGCCCCAGCCGTCTCGACAAACCTCGAGGAGAAAGCAGCTCCTCCTTTCACACGGGCTGGACACTTTGTCTATAGTCCTGTGATAATCTCCGGCGTCTGGGTCTCCAGCGCCGTCCCAGGCGTGTCAAAGAAATTATTCACCCCCTCTTTCTGTTCATGAAGGAATTTACAATGATGTCCATTCCCTCTCCGCCTTTGTGCAGAGCAGCTTGTGAATGAATGGCTGATAGGATTAGAGGAAATACAAAAAAACGAAAGAGGGAGAGAGGAGAGCGAGGAGAGGGTCGCTGTCCGGGGCTTGAGTGCGACACCCTCAGCGGCACCGGGACCCGCTTTAATCTCAGCTTAGAAAAATGCAGAAAGACGAAACCCAGCATAAATATGAATGGATGTTACTTTTATTGGTCCTGTCCCATAAGCTTTCATAGCCCATATAAGCAAATCTGATCTATTTCTCTTTTGTAATCTGCAAAGAATGTTTCGAAGCAACAGAGAAAAGCTGTGAAGCTTAGCGGCCGTATCTCTGATTTGATTCGTAACAACAAATCATGGTCTATGTGTAACCTGTGGTGTAGAGATCCATGAAGTGGAAGCGGCCCTCCGTCTTCCCTTATAGGGCATGAGTGGTAAATAACCGTGATGAGGCCAAACCACAAAATCTCACCCCGTCAAACTTGATGTTCATAATGATACTTTCATATAATCGCGGCTCAAGTGTTGTTGAAACCCTGCAATTCTGAGGTTTAAGTTAATGCAGGTTTAAGTTGCAACACTGATAGGGACCAGATCAGCCCTAACACCCCTCCCCCCCTGCCCTCCAAACACACACGCTACTCGCACTACATAGCTAAGAACATATCCTTACTATCCATACCCAAATCTACACGTCTGGGCGGTCAGTTCAGGTATGTGCACCTTGGGCTTGGACCTCGGCTGGCACTGAGTCCCTCAAACTTCCAGACTGGTTGGATCCCGGCTGGCCTGCGGAGACCAATGCAGGGAGTCTCCCATTGTCCATACCCACGAAGGAACCACTGGGTGAGACCAGCACTTGAGTTGCTAAAAAATCAAAATCTCAACACTCAATGTATACCATGTGTATTCCTGACAAAACAACCGTCTTCTAGTACTATGGCTGTCTGTCTCTATTCGAAAATGTTAGCTCAGATTTTACTGTAGAAAACATGAAAGGCGAGTTCTGTTTCAGAGATGAGAGCCCTCTTAGGCAGGTGTCTAAAAATAGCACCTGACATCATGAAAAGCCGTGAGGTGCCCCTTGCTGACTGCAAAGTACTTACATCACCTTTCTTGTGCCAAAAATTCATTTATCAATTTATAATTCTTTCCTGCACAGCCAGGTCGCCGTTATGTCTGAAAGATTTAAAAGGCAGGCAACAGCGATGTCTAACTGGATTAGGGGGCTATAGTAAGTAGGTGTCCTTGGTGCGGCTTGCAGTGATGTGAAAAGGATTTCCATTCGTCTGGTCTGCGCCTGCTCTCCCTGTATAATCCCCATCTATTCCCACCGCAGACCTTGAGCCGAATGTTAATATGAGCAGCGTAAGGAGACCTTGCATCTTCAGAGGTCCACTGTCTGCATACCTCACTCGATATCCTCTGGGCACCTGGGATACGAAGAGTGTTTTCACTGGCATGGTAAGCTTTTCAAATATAGACCTTTCTTTAAAAAGTTGTGCGCTTGTTCTGATAGTTGGCAGCAGGTACGGTGCGCGATCGATCAGCGAAGGGCTCTGGAGCGCTTCTGGTGCTCCGCAGATGAAGATTCTCCGCTGACTTCACGCTTTTATGAATGAGTGTGGCCGGCTGCTACAGACAGGTGACATGGAGGGTTAGGGCCTGCGAGTAGATGAAGGTCAGATGTCCTGCAGCAGGTTATTTTATTCAGGTATTTATTCGTGCACAGCTGTTCTGGTATCTGCTGCCTGCATACTGTTGAAAACAGGAAACTTTTGGAATGGGGGGGGGGGGTGGTCATTTGGTATCTACTTAAATGTGTATCTGAGACCAAATATTTAAGTCATTGTATACTGTAGTCTCTATGATTTACCACTGTTGCTAATTATTCTATAAATTGATTTAGATTTAATCGTCAAGTTATCGGTTATATCTGATCGCAAGTGCTGTCGAGAAATGTTCAATGGAAAGAAAAACCGATGGTACTTTCCATGTTGTGATGTGTAGACAATGGTGCCTGCAGATTTTGTGCGGTGGCCATCAACAGCCATTTATATTAATGGGGTGGCCGGGATGCACTGTGTCTCTCTCATGGCTTCGCGCAGAAAATGAAATCATCCATATTTCCTTTTTATTATGCTTATGTGGAGTTGCCACATCTGGCAACCCCTTAATTCTTCCCCTCTGTGTAGATTACTGGAGTAATACGCTCCGTCTCTGCAGATCAGTGAGCTGATTTTCCCTGAGTGACGTGAGTCACTTACTATACTCCACTCATAATGGAGAGATGAGCTCTTTTTGTCAGTGCCACAAGGAAGTAATATCACCAAATATCTTCCTTTACGCTTAGTTTAAGATGTCTTATCTTGCATAAGACAAACAGTTGAAGAAAATGCATTTCTGAATGAGCTGGGTTGTAAAATTGGATCATGAATTCAGAATATGTTTTTAAACCTAATTAAAAATTAGAATCACAACAAGTGGGCAGTTCAGTTCCAGGCAGTAAAAGTCCAGACCAAGATTTTATTTCAACCAGCCAGTTGAGCATAAAGAGTCACAGTCACAGAGTATTCAACTGGTTGGTTGAAACAAAGTCTTGGTCTGGATTTGTACTTTCTGGACCTGAACTACCCACCTCTGATCAGGAGGAAGGACAATTAGAAGCAGATAGAAGAGTAATGCCAAACAGATTTGCCGGAGGATGGTTTACGACAGCTGAGTGTCCTGATTATGTCTGAGTATTCCTGAGTGTACTTTTATGATCCTTCATTTAGATCTCCTAAATACAGACCCATTCTCTTCCATTCATTCATTCATTTTCCAACCTACTTTATCCTATTGGGTCACGGGGGGTCCGGAGCCTATCCCAGAAGCAATGGGCACGAGGCAGGGAACAACCCTGGACAGGGGGTCACCCCATCGCAGGGCACACTCACACACTGTTACCAGTCACTCACACATGCATACCTACGGCAATTTATTAACTCCAATTAGCCTCAGCATGTCTTTGGACTGTGGGGGGAAACCCACGACGACATGGGGAGAACATGCAAACTCCACACACATGTAACCCAGGCGGAGACTCGAACCCGGGTGTGAGGCAACAGTGCTAGCCACTGCACCACCATGCCGCCCCCACTGTTTGCCAATTAAAGGTAATTAAATTAAAAGCATGTGAGGGAACGGTTCTTAAAATCCAGAGGAAAGTATAAATATAAAGGTGTTCTGGTCTTGCAAAAAACTCACTATACTATAGATTGCATCAAATCAGGGTTCATCAAGTGTCACCCTACTTTGCACACAGAATTATGTTAGTTCATTGGTGGATGTCCGTAACCACGACACCCCCTGTCTTTATTTTGAAACGTTTCAGGGAAGCTTCTGGCAGGTCTTCACCCGGTCTCTTTATTTTCATGCCAGGTCTCACGCTCTTTTCCTGGGCCACGTGGGGTCTGAGTGAGGAGGGGGAGCAGGCGGCTCATGGCCCCGTTCCTGGCCGCCATGGTGTCTCATGAAGCCACGAGCTCAGCCCCGGGCAGCCCAGAGGTACAGCAGGTGAAAGTTGCACCGGAGCACGAGAGCGAGAGCCAGCCGGAGGTCATCATCGACAACTTTGCTCCGCTGGTGGTCATGAGCTCCGGTAGCAGGTAGGTCTGCCCCAAAGATCCTGCAAAATAAATCTGTCAAGGGAGGACAGTCCTCCTTATACCTATTTTTTCATTTTCAAACTCAAGCCACCGAGGGATCAGAACAGGGGCAGTGTTTGTCTCAGCAGGCTAAACCCCTGTGCTTGTGATCATAAAATTGCCGGTTTGAGCCATGTTATTGTTCCTAGTGTTATTATTATCATCGTGAAGTAAAGATGCATCCATTCATTGCTCTGTCCAGCCTCTGCAGGTGAGCATATTCCTATGTTTTGTGTGCTTATCCATGAAAATAAATAACACAATAAAACACATGGGTTTTAATTAATGCGCTGATGTCATATGATGAAGACTGTGATTGGTTACAGAAGTGAATTGCAAGCCAGCTTCCTTGTTGACCAAGGGACACATCAAAGTTGGTAAAATTGGGACGTGCTCCTAATGCTACCAGTGGGAAGGTTTCTGACCAGTGCAGTTTTCAAACTTTGTTTTGAGGATGAAGCCCAATAAATCCTGCTGGAACAGAACTGATCTAAGGGCCCCCCCCTACATGGGCGTGATTTTAATGCCACACGTCAAACTGGCCTTTAACGCTCAAGCATCCTGTCTGCAGTGTAAGATGACGTTGAAGCGGTCACATTTCTCCTAAGTGGCTCCTGATGGTGTCTTTTGCACGGACGTCTCCGCAGCGAGGAGCTCTTCTGCCGGATCTGTCACGAGGGCGGGAGGTCGGAGCAGCTGCTGTCCCCGTGCGAGTGCTCTGGCTCGCTGGCGTCGGTGCACCGCAGCTGCTTGGAGCGCTGGCTGACGGCGTCCAGCACCCGCCGCTGTGAGCTGTGCCGCTTCGAGTTTGCGCTAGAGCGCCGGCCCAGGCCGCTGACTGAGGTACGGGAGCGCCGCACTCCCACTGTCCGGCTCGCCGCTTTTAACTTTGAAACCACTCAACGTGAAAATGAGATTAGATGCTGGCGGCAGCCTGTGAGGAAGCTTCTCGTATATTAATGGACATTATCTCATGTACACACTGGGCTGAGGGGCTGCATGGGACCAAGTAATCAGTCGATGGCATTCCAGGCCCAACATGAGCAGAGAACTGTGGGAATTACATGCATAGCACAGAATCATGGAGTGATAACAAGTAAGAGCAAGTAAAAGAGCCAGAGATGGACAGTTCGGGTCCAAAAAGTAAAAATCCAAACCAAGATTTTGTTTCAACCAACCAGTTGAGTATAAAGAGTGTCAGAGTAGTCAGCTGGTTGGTCTGGATTTTTACTTTCTGGGACTGAACTATCCACCTCGGCAAAGAGTGAACAGATATAGCCGTTCTAATTAACTACTAAATCTGCCTGCTGATGTCACTTGTTAACCACCCCCTCCCACCCCCGGCCCCCAGTGGCTGTACGCCCCGTCTATGCGCTACCAGAGACGAACGTTGTGTGGGGACGCCATCTGCTTCACGTTCATCACGCCGCTGGCTTCGCTGTCGGGGTGGCTCTGCGTCCGCGGGGCCGTGGATCTTTACCACAGCAACAGCATGGAGGCCGCGGGCCTACTGGTCCTTACTGTCGCCCTGCTGGCCATCTACCTCTTCTGGACGACCGTAAGTGGCATCCGCCTGCCGACGGGCACGGGTCTCTCCGGAAAGCAGTGGGACGCAGAGCACTTATGCAACTCGGCAGAAATAGAAACAGAAACGGACACTTTCCCAAGTGAGCAATTTAACTTAAATGTGATATTTTTGGCAGCAAATCACTTGTGAGTGGGCGGGTCAAAACTTCTGTTACAACCAAATATGGGAATAATGAATATATTTGCGACAATGATACTTAAAAAAGGGAAGAAACAGAGCATGGAGGATATAACTGCTTTTTTTGAAGCTGCTGACTTAGTAGCTCAGTTCACTGCAAAAAACAGCTTACTGGTAACTGGATGAATCTTACTTCAACACCAAGTTCATCGAAATAACATTGTGACCTTAAAAGCACATGCAACATATATCAGCCAGTGACTACATCTCTCTGCATCAGCCACCATTCTCATCGTCTGCGTACGTAAGGTGACCAGTAGTGAAGGACAAAATGACGCTTCATGAACCATTTGCTGTATTTTTTGACCCCACTAGATGGTGCTCTCTGTTAAAAAAAAAGCCCACAACACATGCCCTAAAAGCGAACCAAGAGCACCATCTAGTGGGGTGAACGAATAATCCATGTCAGGACACTTTGAGCTACTTCAGGCTTTACAAACTACAACTTAAAGGCTCCTCTGCTTGGCTAAATAGTTCAGTTCTTCTTGTGCTTTGACTGGTTTGTTTCCTTGATTGAAAGACTCATCCTGCTGTTTCACATTAACATTAGTGACACATGCACGATTATAGGAGACTGACCAATCAGCACACAGCAAAAACTCAATGCACAAGTGAAATCCAGGCCCTTTTAATTGGAACGGTAGTTTACAAATCCTGTCCCCCCTGACATGGAGTATCTGGTCACCCTTATGACATCCTAACCATAGGGTCAACAGCCTTTGTCAAAAAACCCAGGCCTGGTATCTTGAAAATCCAGCTGAATATATATGCGAAAATTGTCATTACATCACAGGATTGACATACACGATGACCAGCATTTTCTAGAGCATTGGTTTAAACCTTAATTCATGACCACTCAGATTTACACAAAATCGTCTTCTCTTGAGAACAGGGACAGGAAAGATTACACAGAACAGGAAGTGATGTCAGACCGTCGCCTTGCTCAGCGGTAGACAGAAACGTATCAATTTCGACAGGTTTCCCTGCGATACCATGTCCACCTGTTTGAGATGTGGAGGCAGACGAATCAGCGAGTGCGACTCCAGATTCCTCAGCCTGAGGGACTCCCCCCCGGCCGGCTGGAACCACCACCACGCCCCTCCAGCAAGGACCCCAGCAAGGAGACCATGGTGTAGCCTGAAGATTTAACATGGCCGCTTTAAGGATGGACCTTGGAATATTTAAAATTTGTATAGTTCAACTTTGTTTTTATTTTTAATGGCTCTTTGAAAAATTTAACAAAAAAGACTGATTTTGTAAAACAGAGGGTGGTATGCAAATCTACTTCTGGACAAAGCTACGTCAACCAAGCCCCCCCAGAACCCCCCCCAGGATGCTCAGTTCAGGAACTAGCAGAAAATCGCCTCACCCAACCTGCAATCTGGAGTGTTCTGTTAATGGGAATCAACAATCTGGAGTCTAATCAGTTTAACTAAAAACCTTTATTAAAGTGATACAAAATAGTGTTCTGTACATGTCAGTGCGTGACACTGGATAAACAGAAGCTATTGACATTTCAATAAAGCAACTGCTGAGATCTTCTCTGCAACTTTTCATATTATACATTACGATCCGTGTACAGTTTGTCAAATATAACAAAGTAAAGGCAAATTATTTTCAAAGCAGCATTTAGGCATTGCCAACAGTGTACAGTGGGACGGGCAGAAAGGCTAACTTTCTGGTAAAGCGCTCCTCCGTTCATTAGGAGGCTGTGACGAAAGGAAGTGGGTTTAGGGGGTGGGATTATGCCCTGGAAATCACAGTGCTGCAGATTTCACTGGTCAGTTCCTGCTAGGCTGTCAGGCAGTGATTGGACAGTGGGCGGCAGCCCCACCCACCACCTGCAGGTGTTGCCTTTCTCCCATCATTGCCTGCTTGTAGTACCTTGCAGGCAACAAATCCTAGATAACGCCGGCAGAATGTCACTGAATCGGCTTCACATTAAAAAGTATGTTTGGCTCAAAGGCCAGGATGAGCTGCAAATATTATGGAATATGTTTCCAAAGCAAAATACGAGTATACTAACAGCAAACTGGAAAAATTTAGTTTAAAGGTATTCTTTAATTTAATTAGTTAAGTTGGATATGCAAGAGACACAGCATTCAAAAGGTTCTCATAGAACCCCCTAAAGTTGACAAAAGGAAGATAAACATTCAAATATTTATAGCCCAATTAAGGCACAGTCATGTGTCTTTAGCTGCTGCTGGAGGGTCAGTAACCAAAGGGAAAAGTGCCCAAACCTGGCTCAGGACAAATCTGAGCGGCAAGGCTTCGGTAGGCTCACTGAAGCTGAAAGCACATTACTGACTGTCCCTCAGTGGGATGGCTCCCTCTGCTGGCAAGGAGGCAGCATGACAAAGAGCCATTTCCAGGATGACAAAACAGCCACATTTAAGTGAGGTTATGAGCATGCGGGGTTAAAACCGGCTAAGGCTCATTGTAGACCACCCTGCATGGCACTTAAATTTACATCTTTTCATATCATAATGAATAGCAAGTTTCTCAAACGGTTTATAATCGGTACATTGAGAGTGCCAAATTTAGTACAAGCAACTCTACCAATGCATATCAAAATCCCGCATAAAGGGATTCCCTCAAGAAGCACAAGTTTTTAAAGGCTTCTTTTTCGGGCGATTAACATCACTACAGATGCTGGGGGTGACGGCAGGAGTATGTTCTCCTGGTCACTCCGTGGTGACGTCACCTGTGATTCAGACCTTCCTGCTCGTTCCGAAAAACGAAAGGTAACACGAAGGTCGGGTGTGGCCGGAAAAAACACTTCAGAAACAAGAACGGCTACATTGTGCTATAGACTCCATCAAAAATACCCAGAATACTGCCATGCTGTCAGAGCACAGGATGGATTCAGAGGGAGCAGAGGCTGTCCCTAACCACTCTGCCGCCCAGAGATGCTACATTACTGCACAGCTGGCTTCATCCGGTCCCATCCGGCCCTGTTGGGAGAAAAAAAAGGGGGGGGGCTTTATTCTCCAGCCCTCAGGACAGATAAAAGGAACCACTGGCATAGCAAGGATGACACTCAGGCCTCAAAGCTGGGGGGGGCACTTGTTAAGCAGCCGAGGGCAGACAGGCAAGTTGGGTAGGTTATGGGACAGCACTACAGCCGCTCGCGTCTCACGGCCTTTGATGCCATGGCAATCCACAAACTACCATTCAGCTGCGGGCAAGCAGGGGGGTGGGGGTGCATTTAGGGGGCCACTGCCGTGTCACACGCCTCACCTGCAGGGGCCCGCACAGAGGGGGCGTGGCTCACGACACCAAACAACATTTCTTTTTTCTTCTTTTGGGCTTAAACCCCAAAACCGCACCGGACGAACGGACCAGAGAACGAGACAGAGAGTTAATATAAAGCCTTTCCGGAACCTTCTTCACACCAAGGTCAGACTGCGCACTACTGGCACTCTAACCTGGACGGCCCCATCCAGAATCATTTCAAAAGCATCTGCGGTTGTGGTTATGGAGGTTTACCTGTCGCCGTAGATGTGCCTCACTTCCTGCCATCTCCTCCTCGTCCTCGAGCTCCGCCTCCGAGTCGCCATCGCCGCCTCCTGGGACACGAGTCAGCCTCCTCTCTGCCACCTCCTGCTGAAAACAGCCTTGCATTCAGCAGCTGCCTCCATCCTTGGGTGGTCCGGGGGAGGCGAAGGGCCCACACACCTACCTCGCTGCGGGGGTTTACCAGGGCGATCCGCACATCATCCATCGCCCCCCAGTTCCGCTGGGTTTTCCACACCAGGTCAGTGGGAGGATTGGAGTCCACACCGGCACCCCCCCCCCAGATCTGGAGACAAGACATGTGACGCCACAGTTACTGTACTGCAGTGTTTCCCAACCCGGGCCTCAGGGACCCAAAGATGGTCCATGTTTTCGCTCCCTCCCAGCTCCTGGTAAAACGTGGCCTGTCTGGCAGGGGGCTGAGAGGGAGCAAAAACATGTACTGTCTGTGGGTCCCGAGGATCAGACTGGGAAACACTGCTGTAAAGGGACAAATACACAAACTACATCCTCCGTCAGGCAGGATGCTCCAAAATCCTGGCCTACACCCACCGTGACAGTACGTCCTCCACCCAGGACGTACGACGGCGGCACCTGAAAGGCGATGTCAGGGGCGGCTGCGTGACTTTTCCGGAGGACCCACCCCCCTAAAGGCTGGTCCTAAAAGAGGAGAATAAGACTTAAATCCCCCCCACCTTTTCAAGGTGAATAATGTTTAGTCAAAAAAGGCCCTACGGTTTCAGAATTGTTGCGTAGCTTCACGTAATTGCCCTCCGGGTCGATCTCGTCGATGGACACGCTGCCGCGGGCCGAGGCATGCTGCGTGACCCTGTAGCCAGAGCCGCCGGAGGACCGGCTTCCCAATTTCCGCTTTTTGCCCCTGAGCCTGCGGGTGGCCTGCGCGTGTGTGCGTGACACGGCCCCATGCTGCGAGGGGCTGGGAGACAAGTTCAGCCTGGGGGACAGAGGGAAAGGCATAGAGGAACCAGTTTGTACATGGAGTATCATGGTGGGCAGCATTACTGTGTCAAATATAGTAGCAACTGAGGGCCCAGCAGGAAATGGTTCATCTGACAGGAAGTGACATCACCTCTGCTCCTCCCCTTCCAGCATCTTCCTGTAGGCATTGATCTCCATGTCCAATGCCAGCTTCACATCCAGCAGGTTCTCGTACTCCTCCAGCTGGGCCTGCATCTTCTGCCGCACCTCCGCCATCTCCTGCTCCTTCTCGGTCAGCCGCCTCTGGCTGGCCCGCCGTTCCCGGTCCAGCAGCTCCTCCAGATCACGCAAGCGGTTCTCCAGGGCAGAGTTCTGTGATGGGTGCACACGCACACACAAGTTTGGCAAAACCATTCTTCACATTTATTGTGGGAAAACCTGTAGCCACTCATACTTCAAAGCCAGACACCAGTGAAATACTCTGGACACAGTTTTTTTCTGGTTTTTCCCCCTTTCCTTTAATGTGTAGTATAGCTGTATGTGCATGTGAATGGGCCTTAAGAGTTTGCCGACCAAAGTACACACCAAAGGGAGCAACTCTCACCACAGTAATCACTTCTCTAATCTGTCTGAAATGCCTTGTTGGAATCCCACCCCTTACATGACATGGTGAGGTCACCTCGTAACACAATCCTTATTGGCTGCCCACCTGTAAGAATCTCCAGACTGCAAGACAGGAAGAATGTGTAGGGCAAGCTGACCAATGAGAGCACACTGGGCTCATCAGGGGTGGGGCTTAATACTAACAGGTTGTTTCAGACAGAGGGTAAATGGATATGTACAGTATGAGAAAAATGTTTTTTTTGGAAGACAAATCTATTCCAGCAACAAAGAAAATGAGAATAAAAAAAACAATTGTGAGATACAAGTGTGCCATCTTATGTTCTTCTGGTGGTACTACAACACAATGTGAGTTTTGCGGCAGACGGCGTTATTAGAAAAGCACCTGCTTCTGAGACTGGGTGAGCTGCGATGACAGACTGTCGAGCCTCAGCTTGGCGCCGGCGAGCTCCTCCATGGTGGAGCTGACGAGGTCGCCGCTTTTCAGCGCCGCTTGCTGTGCATTCTCCAACTGAGCGGATGCGACAATCACACGTTAATTTACAGCTTTATTAGTCACTGCAGAACAACGAACCGGAAACAGTTAAGCGCTAATCAAAATGGCTAAAACTTGCATCTGGCACAGTTGTTCCCAAATCAAACCAGACGGTGCCAGGCGCTACATCCCCCTTCTACACTCGCCCTCTCCTTGGTGCAGGTATCTGATCCAGGCCACCCCACTGCAGCCTGTTTGCCTCATCCGACCGCTTCAAAGGAACAGAACAAGCTGCTATTTCAGCAATTGTACTGCAGCCATATCCTTTGCAGACACATGTGCTCTTAAAAGGCTACATGCCACAGGTCATTATAGGGGAAAAACACTACTGAATCCTCTTTGTAACATTTTTCTCAAGTTCGCATGCTGCTCCTACACAGATATCATCTCAGATCGCTTGCTAACAGTGCGCCGAGTTACAGCCCAGTGAGTCATGCGGCTACCTTAGCACAGAAGGTCTTCTCCAGCTCCTCCTTATACTGGTGGATCTGCACCTCGTGGTCCCTTCGCAGCTGTTGCATCGCCTCTGCCAGCTTGCTCTCAAACTCCTTTTGTCTCCCCGAGTCGACCTCAACCAGCCTTGTCTCGTGGCGGCTCCTCATCTCCCTGATCTCCTGCGGGCAGTTAGAGGAGCGGTTTGAAAATTCACAGATCCTGACCACATACCTGCCATCCTCAACTGCTTGGTGCTGGACCACACCACCCCTCCATCCTGCTGGAAGAAGCAGCAGCTTCACCTGCCTCTCAACATCAGCTGGACCTTCACATTTATACCTGGGTTACAATATTTTACTTTAAATACTAGGTCTTTGCTATTTTTGGCTTCCTCTGCCGCCCCCTGCAGGACGGGCTCCCCCTTTGGGTCTGGTTAGTGTTAGGGCTTCCTCTGCCGCCCCCTGCAGGACGGGCTCCCCCTTTGGGTCTGGTTAGTGTTAGGGCTTCCTCTGCCGCCCCCTGCAGGACGTGCTCCCCCTTTGGGTTGGGCTCATCCTGAGGTTTCCTACTAGCAAGTTTCTTTGCAACCGTCGCCTCTGGCTTGCTCACTGCTGGCTTTGGGCAGGCACAATGTAAAGTGCTTTGAGACAATGCAATATTGTGAGAATGGCCTATATAAACAAATTTGAATTGAATCTTTATGACTAGATGTCCATACAATGAGTAAAGCGTGACCGACTTCTGACACATCACCATCCACTAAGCTAGGAAGAGGAATCATCGCCATACCTCCTCACTGAGGTGCCTTTGGAAATCCATCTGCTCCCGCAACGTCTGAACCTGGTTCTCCAGATCCACCCTCCGCAACATCTCCGCATGGAGTTGAGTCTTCGCATCTTGCAAGGCTGATTCCAGCTGGTGGGTGAAACGTCGGTTTGCCAGCATGGGAAAGGCATTTTACGGGAATGAGCAGCATTCCGTTTGGGCGACAAACACCAGCTCTTAAATATAATGCATCATCCATCTAGCATTCCATTGCCCTGACTACAATTCCTGGGAAGGTTCATGGACAGGTGGCTCATCACCACCTGTCACACACTATTGGCTATTTAACGACACCATCTCCTAAACATGTCTTTGGAGTGTGAGGAAAGTCAGACATCCTAGAGAAGATCTACGAGGCGGGGAAAAAGCACAGCGCCCATACAGAGCACGAGGAGCTATCATATACCAAAAATAAGACCTACAGTGGAAGTCTGTGCCTTCAGATCAGAGATCTCATTTTCTAAGCTCCGGTTTCCAGCCAGTACGTTTGCGAACTCCGCCTCTTTGGAGTTGAGAGCGGCTTCCAGGTTTCTCCACCGGCTGACGGCGGTAGTCAGTTCCGACTCCTTCTTGTTATTCCTGACGAGAGAGGATCCCCAGACGTCACCATTATGACAGAAAGCAGTTTAAGGTTATTAAGACTTGTTATACCAAGTCATACTGTGAGGCACCAGACAGATTAGTGAAGTGTACTGTATAATAATCGCGTCAGTTAACGTGCAAAACGCACAAAATCAAGGGAAAGTCACTAAACATTAAATACATGTATACATTTTAATGTGCTTATAACTTGAAAACATAATTGCTGGGCCTTTGATTCATGCCGGTCCGGGAGACGCACGGACAGACGGCGGCGGATACTGGACCGGTACCTCGCCTGCAATCGCGCATGGTCCTCGGAAAGCTGGCTCAGCTCGATTTGAAGCCGGGCCCTTTCGTTGGCAGTGCTGTCCAGGATCTTCCTGGCATCGGCGAGCTCGGTCTCGTACAGCAGCCGCATACTGCCCACCTCCCGGGCGCTGGACTCCTCTTTCTCCTCCAGCAGAATTTGCATGGAGGACTTCTCGTTCTCCAGCTGCCGGACCCGCTCTATATAAGCGGCCAGGCGATCGTTTAGCTGCCGGAGCTCCTCTTTCTCCTGAATGCGGGTGATACGTGTGGGACTGGAGCCGGTTCCGGTAGCGGCACCGGACGGGGACACCCCAGCCGTGCTCCGCCTGGTCGTGCGGGATGCGCGGCCGGTAGAAGTGGACGGCGTAGAAGTTGCAGAAGCCATCGGAGCCCAATGCACCTGCTCGTCCTATGCTTATATCGCCTTTATAACAGTTCAATGATATCTGATAAAAACTGGTCTACCGGCGATTCCACCACTATGTAAACTACGCCATCAACCTTGCTAGAGCAGTAATAAAATCCAGAAAGGCTTGTATCAGTAAGTTATACACCCAAATTCACAGCTGGCAAGCCAAACGACAAGAAGAAAACATTAAAGCTCTAGTAAATTGGCGCTACTTCAATGCATACTGAAATTCATTCCTGGTTCACAGGAGTATTACTTGCCACCAGGCTCCAACGTGGAACCCCTCCGCCGCCAGCAGCTGTTTGGAGCGAGACGGAGTAAAATTAGGGTGAGCGATGACATCACACCGTCACAAGGTCTCGAGCACGGCGTGCGCGGTGCCGGTCTATTTAAAGAGGTGCGGCGTGCGCGGCGCCGGCATATTTAAAGGGGTGCGGCGGGGACGAGCAGCTGATAAGCCCAACAGTGGATGCCATTTCGGGTTTTAGATTAGGAATGGGATGTCGAATCTCGACTTCCATTTATAGTAGAGTGGCTACTGCGGTAAACGCCAAAGAAAGTGGTGAAGTTTCATGGAGTAATGCCCATAAACGAGTACAACGCAATGCAAAAATGTATTAACAATGTCCCGAAAAAGTATTTCTGTGTTACTTTGGGTATGTGACAGTACTTTGGAGGGTTCTTCATTAAATCTAGAGTGACATTATTTTATTGATTTGAAGTACACTGCAAAGTGATGATGTGAGTCTGGGACCAGCTTCCTCCTGATGTTGAGGATACTCAGACTTGCTGTGTTGCTGTTCTGCTTTCCAGGTAAATCTATAGATGAGGGTAAGAGGAAACAGTGAGGGCTACTCTCTCGCTCAAACACACACAGACCTGGTCACAGCAGTTAAAAAAAAAAAAAAGAACTGCAACTCAGCTGCTGTCCTGGTTCTCTCCAGTCTACTGGTAGGACAGGGGACTGCCCTCACAAAGGTGCAGGGCAACATGAGATCAAGCTGGCTGGCCCTGAGGCATCATAGTCAGCAGGAACCAATCAAGATTCAGCATGGCCCAATCACTGTCAATCATGCCAGGGCCAGGGGTGCCTCACGCCAACCAGTACAACTGCACACCATTGACCACCAGGCATCCAAAGCACAGACAGCACAGCACCCCCTAGAGGACACACTGGGCCATGCAAAGTTGCTCCTAGCCCTCAATAAGGAAGGTGTGTCTGTTTAGTTTTATAGATATTTATTCTGCCCTTTGCACTGAGAATTGGGACAGTTTAATCAGAATCAGAGCCTTGGTTTACACATGACCAAGGCAGGTTGAAATTATTTGTTGGTACAGCTTATTTCTGTTAGGGCTGTAACAATAGAATATTAACAATTACAGACAGAGAATACTGTACTTACAGGACACAAAAAAACAACGGAGAGGAGTGAATAGTGCTGTAGTTCTCGAGACCGGTCTTGGTCTCAAGACCAATGTGTTGTGGTTTCGGTCTTGTCTTGGTCTCGACTCTATTTGGTCTCAGCAATGTCTTGGTCTCGGTTTAGGTGGTCTTGACTACAACACTAAAGAATATATATGGTTATATGATGTATTTGTGTACCTATCTGGTATTTGTTTGTGTGGGTGTATTGTTTAATTATTACAGTGGTGTTATTTGACATAAAAAAAATCATCATTGATTTTATATAGCATCTGTCTATGGGCAATGTGTTGAGCAAGCATTAGTCTGGTACATCCCATCTCTTTCCCTTGACGGGGTCTGATAAAATGGTTATAGGAGAGGATTGCTGAGAATATAATTTTCCATCAGGCCTCGTAACTATGACAAATCGGAGAGATTTTAAATGAGAGACATATGGACAATATAATTGCAAAGAGATCATGAATTCGATTTAACCAGTAATGACATTTTACAGCAATGCCTCCTTTCTCTACAGTTGATGTAAATTCTAGCCCTAGTCTGTTTTTGGTCTTGGTCTTGACCAGCCTTGGTCTTGGTCTCGCCTAAGCGTGTCTTGGTCTTGATCTTGGTCTTGGTACCCTCAAGTTTCGGCAGTGTCTTGGTTTCGGTTTAGGTGGTCTTGACTACAACACTAGGAGTGAATACCTGGTATGTAAGGTAATTATTAATACATATGTAAGAACAAGCAGTGTGTATTGTGCTCCAGAGTTTCTTGTATGGAGAACACATTACTAAGCATTTCTATCGCATTAAGTGTTATACTTATTGGCCCGTTCATCTGTTCCATTGCACTATTACACTATAAGTGCATATATGTTTATTAATAGTTAAACTGCGTCCAAAAAAGTGTTGGATAAATGGCCTAGTAACTATAAAGTTGAATGAGACAGACATACTCAGTAAAATGTTTTAAACAATGGACTATGAGGGACAGTGTACACTACATTCTCAGAAAAAAGTACTAATTTGTACCTTTGAGGGTATAATTACTTGTCACCGGGGCTGTACCCGCATGGGTCTGCCAACTGTAGCCTAGCTGTAGGTACATGGGCCTTTTTAGTTTAAGATACAGAAATGGACTCTGAGGAGCATTTTTGTACAATTGGGGCTATGTTAATGTTGTTTATATCTTGGGGAACAAAATTGTACCAGTTTATTTCTATACACACGTATTAATAATCGCACTGTTTCCATGCATCTGCGGTGGCTGTAATCGAGCGACGGCCATTGAACATGTACATGCCAGGCATCCGGCTGTCCGTTTTCTGTACATGATTCTCTATGGGAGCAAGACAGGGAACAACCCAGAATGGGGCGCCAGCCCATGGCAAGGCACACACACTCACTCACTCACTCACACACACACACATACACCTATGGGCAATTTGGTGACTCAAATTAATCTCAGCATGTTTTTTGGACTATGGCGGGGAGAAACTGGAGCACCTGGAGGAAACCTTGTGACGACATGGGGAGAACGTGCAAACTCCACACACATGAAGCCATTGCTGTTCTTTAGCACCCCCAATTAAATGTAGTGTGTTCTCTTCCATTTCCATTAAAATTAGACCCCCCCACTTTAAATAAATCTCTCCTGACGCTCCTGATTAGAAGTGACAGCTGAAAAAAAATACCGAAATCTTGCGAGTGCCGGGTGAGCGGAGTGTTATGCCGTTTGATTAGCAGTAGAGGGCGCAATATCTCCATTTGTGGCTTATAGCAAACGGCTCCAACGTGGAAACCTCTCTGTTTAATTGAACTTTCGATAAGTCAGAATTTGCCAAGATAGAAGTAGTTTGTGTGGTATTAACGGAATCAAAGTGAAACTATGTTTAAAAAGATTATTTGGGCTGTTTTAACGAAAACAGAAATGCAGAAAAAGGTGGTGTGTTGCTCTATGTGTTTAATCACTGTTACAGTGATAAAAAGGTTGTTGGTTCAAATAGGGTCAGCAGAGTGGTTTCACCAATGGCCCCCAGAGCAAGGCCCCCAACCCCAAACTGCTCCATGGACTGCCTGACCTTGAGAGTTTGCTTTGGGAAAAAACATCCGGTAAGTAGATTAAAAATGTAAACAAAAGTGATATAAAGTCCACAATCACCTGCAAAATAGGAGGATATTCTAAGGAAATCTTACTGTAAAAGGGCCCCGCCCCGAGTCTGCATACACCATATAGGGTCTATGCAGGGACGGATTATGGGTTGTTTGGGCCCCTGGGCAAAACGTTCGCATGCCGCATACACTAATGTCAGGCTACGCTGTTATGAGTTTAACTTCAAGCTGAATGTCAGGAGCTGTTTCAGAGTGTCATTAAAAAGTTGTCTCCATGATTAAATGCAACCCATGGCCCCTGGTATAAATACTACTGATTGCCATCTAATAGCGAGGAACAACAACAAGGGAGTCGGTTAAACGGCCGATGGTTCCTCATCTGACAGTCCTCGTGTTAACCTATAACGACAGGTACTTCTGTTTATTGGATAAACGTTCCTGGAAGATGGGTTGATGGACTGGTGGCTTTTGCGCGGCCATTTCAAACTGTTTGGGCTGTAGATTTTAAGCTTTTTCAGTTATTTGAAATAAAACGCGACCATTTTCTTTTATTTTAGATACACCTGCAAACTTTTCTTTGTAATGTAAACCATCAGTTGGAGCACATCCATCCATCCGCCATTGGTTAGGGTTTTGGCAGTCCTGTTTCTACCAGGCAACACTGGATGCCAAAGACACCAGTTCACCTAAATGTACGACTTTGAACTGTGATAGGATACCGGAGTAGAAGGACACCTGCGGGATACGGGGAGATCATTTAAACTACACACACACGGACTGAGACACCTTGCATCCCCAAAGTTGTAGTTCTCACTTCATAATGATGGCAACAAATCAGTAACAATATGTCGAGACCTTTTTCCTAAATTTTAGAGAATGTCTCCAACTCCCCCCCCCCGCAGCTCTCCGATTCCCTCAGCGAGGCGCTGCAGCCGCCTGGCGGAGCCGCGCGGCGCATGAACCGCATCCTCTATCACTTCATTAGTTTTAATTCCGCCTCGAGTCTCGCAGCACTGTGGGGATGAGACATATGCCGGGGAATGCTCTGCATGCGAGGTGCATTTAGGAGGAACACCGACATTCCCGGCCGTCACCGCTTGCTTTTATTGGTACATCATTTAAGCGTGTTAGTGCGCTGTGATAATATAGTTGTATATACCCGAGTAATAAAGAAATGTCGTAGATATCTTCCTTTAGTCTACATTCAACCAGAGGTAAGAATGATATTTTTAACATGTTAAGCTTGCTATAATATACATAAACATCCCGCCGAGGGTTTTACCTAGCTGACAGCTAAAATGATTGTTTATCATTTTAAGATCAATATATAGCTTATACCCATAACTTGGTAGGGTAATTCAATTTAAGAAACGGTATCCTTTTTTCCCGCTAGCCGGTTATACTGGAGGACCTTAGTAGAACGACTTCAGCACTGGAATTTAAATTCACTGCGCAAATCTAATCTAATCTCACTGCTCCCGGCTCTTATTCCAGTTGCATTTGGAAAACAGGTGTATGTCCATAACGACCTATAGGAGTGTTACTTTATAACGTAAATGTAAAGTGTGCGAAATATAATGTTTAAATATAAACACGTATTGCTTTTCCCTGGCTGTATATTTTAGGGAGGTCCGCTTAGTCTGGTCGTTTTGATCGCCGAGACTGACGAGAAACTTCGTCTGTCGGCAGCGAGCGGCTCCGTCGCTCGGCGTGAGAAGCGCTTCCAGACGGCTACGATCTGCCAAAGTTAATCTTCGCTTTTACCTACAGAAACCAATTTATAACATGTCTCTGGATTCATCTAAGTATAAGGTTGCTTTGATCAAATTATTTACGGATTCGTCACATCAATGTTAGGGGCTTATAAGATCTCTTGAAGTGGGTAAAGCATTTAAAATACCAGGCGTCTCATAATGTGGCTCTCTTTCAGTCACTTATATCTTATCACATAAGTGTGAAATGTATGTCGTGTTTGTGATAATTAATTACACTAGTAATACTAGTTCTGTACTAGTGGTCTTACTAGTTCTAATTACCAAATTATTATGAAGGGTGAATTTCTTATTTATTCTTATAGAGTATTTCGGTTGCTGTGCCGATTTTATAATGCTTGTGAGTTCTGTGAATATTCCCAGGTAGTGCTATTCACTGGTGGTGACACTGGAAATTTACGATGAGCAGTCGGACGCATTTAGCAAACCTGTTACTTTTCCCTTTTTCTCCAGCCGAGCACTCACATCATCGCAGACACTTGGGGTTACCATAAGGGTAAGTGCAGACAGTTTGCTTTTTAAAATTTGATCAGATTTCTCCGCAGATGATGAAAGAACGGTTTTCCTTTGGTTTAATGATTTAAAAAGTGTTCCGTGTTAAAAATGCTCCTATTCATCCCGAAGCCCTCAGGCTATAAATTGTTTTCATAGTTATTCTTTAATTTTATTATGTGAAATTAAAGCAACGGATTAAAAAGGGGGTGATCACTATGGCGAATTATGACGGACAAATAGATCAAAATGGCATTATTATTATTATTATTATTATTCTTTTACGACGGACATGGTATTTTAAAACATACATAGGTAGAAGTTTTTTTCTTAATCAAAACACTTTACAAAGACCAGTCTTGCCAGCGACACGTCTGTCCGTGCACGGACAGGTTGACGATCCCAGGGTTAAATCAAAGCCTCTCAGCATAGAAATGAAATTAGTTGTGTTGCAATGTCTGGTAAAGTTGTCTATAGTTTTATTTACAAAGTTAATGATCTAACGATCTCTTGGTATGAATAAGTAAGTGGCGGCAGAAATACAGGCCAATACAAAAGTGAGGGAACCTTTAATGTGAGGTGAGCGACCAAACGTATATACCAGGCAAAGCTTATTTTAATGCGGGGGTGATTTGTCTCAATTTTATATAGTCACTTAACAGTTCAAATTTTGTATAAAATTGTTTTTTATATTAAAATGGAAACTTTTGGCTTTTCTGCACGTTGCTGTTCAATTCTGACTTGAGAAAAGTTCTTTAGCACTATTTCAGGACTTCTTTTTATCTGCTGTTGATCCAGAGGAGCTTGCGGAAAAGGCATCCCTGCCGTACAATGCATGCTGGTGTTGGGCTTTTTTGGGGGTTAGGCTTTTAGGTTTTTTTTTTTTTGTTTTGTTTTTTTTTTTTTTGTGGGGGGGGGGGGGGGTTGGGGGTTAGGGTTTTAGGGGTATTTTGGGGATTAGGGTTAGGGCTATCGGTTAGCACTACGGTAGCCTTACTCGACAAAGTAGCTCAACTCCTTTCAGATCAGTGACCAATCGGTTATTTAGAGACAGGCATGCATTCTACGGCAGGGATGCCTTTTTAACACCATCCTTTTTGGACCGAGATACTTTCTCCTTTCTCAGACAGAAGTGAAATGTGCCCCGGACGTCGCAATCCGAGAAGCGTGGTGGTGATGAAGGTCGCTCTGCTCGCCTGGGAGCTCAGCCTGGCCATCTTCCTCATCTCTTTTCGTGCGCAGGTATCAACATTTAATTAAACTGGAGACTTCAGATGTAAGTAGAATAAATAAAACGGTTCGTCGGACGTTGAAAGGACACATAAATTATATCCATAGATTGAGGAACGGGCGACAACTTTTGGAGCATCATTAAACACAAGGTTATATATCTGTGTTTTACAAAAGGAAACAGACAAGTGATTATGATTTAGCAGCCACTCCGCCGCAGATTCCTTTTAATACTTTTAATACTCCATAAACACTGCGCTCAAGAATGATGATGACGCATGTGGACGTTAATGTAGTATTTGCATAAATGCATTCAGATTAATCCATGAAATCCATAATGAAATGCTCTTTAAAAATACAATATCCTTTTTTTTGCAAAAGCGATGCCTGTTTAATGAATTTATGAAGAAAAAAAAAAACTGGTGTGTCCCACATGTGACCGTGGCTAATGTCAACTGAAAGGTTTGAAAATAATACTGTAGCGATCTGCAGCGGTAGATTGCAGTGCGGTGTGTCACATGGTCACGTGACCTCTCCATCTGGTCACTCCTGGCCAAACGCTGAAGTGACGTAGCAGGATGCCTGCATGTCGGGCTGTCTAAAAGCGTATCGCTTTTCCTACTTTAAAAAGTATTTGCCCCCAGGTCCCAACAATCTACTTTGAATCTCTCAACTGTTTTGGTTCAGGTTTTTAAATCAAGGGTATGTGAAACTGATCATTCATTTGCAACGATATTAATAGAAATACCTTCACGGAAAAGTAATGGCTTCCGTGCAGTCATGGTTCTCGTGCATGTTTAAATGGCCTGTTTGGACTATATCTCATTAAGAGATTTTAAATTGGTCATTTGTCTCATCGCTATGACAACAATTGGTCCCTGCAGTGCTCATAATATTTTAATTTGTCTCACGCAATCTGCCAGGAATACCACTGGTACTAAGCTTCCTTTATGAGAATATTGGAGAAAAACAGCTTCTCTAAGCCGGTAAGATGGTGACCCTTGTGGGGGTGGGTAGGGGGACCCTGGTTAGATGTGTGTGGTGTGTAGCCTGTCACTGTTAGGCCCTTGATCAAGGCACTTAAGCTTCTACTCAGGCCGTTAACCCTAATCTGCTTTAAGGTTATTGGCTGAATTTACCCCTGACCCCAAGTTTTCCTCACTTGTGTCACATGGACTAAAGTTTCTGCTAAATAAAGGAATGTTACATTTATAAATATTATATTTAAAAGAAAGCGAGTCGCAGTGGCTCAGTGGGCTAAGTCCCTGGTTCAAGCCCCCACCTCAGTAGAACAGCCACATGCCTGTGGGTCCTTGAGCTAGGCCATTAACCCCCACCTCCAGGTCCCCACATGTTGGCTGACCCTGTGCTGTGACCCCCACCCCCCAAGTAAGATGGGGTCAGTGAAGTGAAGCATTCCAATGTACCTGTGCAAATAGCAAATAAAGGCTTATTGTTATTATAAATACTGAGTAAATGTGGAAATGAGTATACTGGGGGTGAAGCGACTTGCTCAATGATGCTGTAATGTCATCGAGGTCCCTGTGCCGCGACGGCGTCGGAGGGACGACGGACATGTGCTTTCCGTCCCTGCGGCTTGCGGGATGGCCGCATGTCCTCTGTGTATTTGCACAGCTGGAGTCCGATTCAGAGATGAAGATGGGGGGGGGGGGGGTGTCTTATCCTCCACCATGTGGACATGGGCTAGTGCTGTTTCCACTCAGGCAGGGCACGGGAAGCGGTGGACGTGTCCTTTAAGGCAAGATCTGGCAGAACAGTAGGGCTTAGATGCGGTGAACCATGGAGGGAAAAGGATTTGGAATAAGAGTCTTCAGGAAGGGTCTCACAGTGGTGCAGTGCTTAGCTTAGTTGCCTCACACCTCTGGGACCGGGTTCATGTCTCTGCCACGGCTACATGAGTGTGGGCTTTGTATCTCCTCCCTGTGTCATTGTGGGGTTTCCTCTGGGTCTCCCGTGTATCCCCCCCCCCCCCCCCCCACCTACACACACACACACACGCACAGACCAAAAAACCTCCTCCAGATCTCCCACAGGTATGCCTGCCTTGGTGAATTGTATGAGTGTGTGACCTGTGCTGGGTTGTTCCCTGCATGTGACCCTGACTCTGGACCCCCTGTGACCCTGAACAGAGGAAGTGGTTACAGAAGATGGATGGATTATGCAGGAATATTGGGAATATCAGTCATGTTGCAGGCTGCCTGAATGGCCCCCATCCTCTTGGCGTTGTGTCTTTTAGGTGTGTTTTTTAAATATCATGCCACTACGCGGAGCAGAATCGCATGCCAGGCCCAGCTGAAACAGTGGGTTTTTTTTCCAGTGAGCTTTTACAGATTTTCATCCATTAGATTTTAAAGTCTGATAGCTTTAATATGAGACCTGCAGCTCTGATGTCAGCCACATGACGGTACGGGGGGGAATATTTTCCAAAATGAAACATAAGGAATAGACTTAAAACTCCACAGATCACATCTAATATAATGAAATTTTTATTCCCTGAATATGCCTTGTCCGACTGGGTGCTACCTAATCTGTATACTTACCGTTCGGTCGTGAATTTCATCTTTCTGAGTTTGTTATTAAAGGGTTACTGATGTGAGGTTCCTCAGTCCATTTTTTGGCAACTGGAATGACTTTGTATGTGGTTCTTATTAACTTGAATTTAATTCTTTACTTTTACTATTAACTCCGTAACCTGCGATGTCTCCTGGCTGCTGTAAAGCCCCACGTCTCCGATTCTGATCTATTTCAGGAGGACTGAATGAGTAGCTGCTTGTGTTCTCAGTCGAGTAGATCAAACCCTGACTCAATGCAACACAAATATTTTTCTTTAAAGCTGGGGAGGGACTCCGAATGAAACATATGTGGGGTGGGGAGGCCGGCCGACTCTGCAGGCACCGCGTGGCATCAGGTCTCTGGCTGTCGTTCCGTATCCTCGAGCGAGGACCCCTGTAGCCCAAAATGCTATCTGCTGCCTGGCTCTGATTGGGTTGGATGATTGGTAGAAAAATCCGGGAGAACTCCTAATTGTCGCTGCTGTTCCAGTTCTGGAAGAACGGAAGCAGCTGCCAGCTGTCCTCTCTGCAGGCAGCACTTGGCGTCAGTTGACGGGGAGAAAACTTGAGGCTGAGATCTACAGCTATGGCTGAAGTTTTGAGCAGGAACTTCTATAGAGGACGTCTCTGAGTTTCCCCCTCAAGGTGTCTGAATGACTTGGGTTCAGTACTTCATGTCCCCATTGTTAACCATTAACATGCTGCCTTTTCTCTGCCAGGCTGTCAGCATGGGTGACACCTTCCATGCTCAGGAGAGTACGTCTGGTTTCTGACTGTGATTTTAAAATGGCAAGGTTTGGAGGCTGGGCCTTTGGTGGCTCGCTGGCTGAGCCACGGTCCTGCGCTTATCGGTTTGCATGTGCACATTGATACATTTCTGCATGTGTCATCTGTGTCACTAACAACAGAAAAAAAAAAACACTCAGCGCATGCGTATTGACAAACCACATGCATTTCGATCTGCCCCTTGACATTCATGTAGCATGGTCATCAATCGCATACGTTTCTGATCTAGGACCACATATGAAGTGACTCAAATCTGACTTGAAAAGATCCGATTGTGTTTCTAAATAGCCCTGAAAAAATGGATCTGAGTCACATCCTGGCAAAAAAAAATCAGATTTGAGTCACTTCAGCTTGTGAATGTAGTGTGACCGTAGCCCAAGGGAGACGATACACAGGGCTACTTTATGAGCAGTGCTGCCTATGGACTTTCCCATTGATATCGGCACATATTTATATTTGAAAAACTGTGATCAGCAGCGGGCAACTTTTCGCAGTCATCCAGATCCAGATGAGTTTCTCTTTGTCTCACCTGGTTGGCAGTTGCCTGGTAACATTGCTCAAAAAATTGCCTTGTCTATCCTCACCTTCAGCCCTGACCTCCAGGGTCTCTGGATGGTCTCGTCGTCCGCACCCCCCCTCCCGTCTCTGCGTTGGTGAGTGACATCTGCCACGACACACTGTATTTACCGTGAGTAGCGTCTTCTGTGATATTTGTTTTTTTTTCCCTGGGAGTGGGATTTGGCCGTTTGGGTCTGGCTGTGTGCTAATGCCATTTTACTTTGAGGTTCCGGAACCTCACCAGGCCACACGATTTACTGCTGCGTTATGTCTTTCACTGTGAATCCCACGCAGAGTATCGGGAGTCTAGGTTGTCAGTTTTCGAGACATTATAAGACATGAAGGTCCTTGCACAATTATTATTGAGTGACAAAAAGGCAGATGCACAGCGAGCGCCTGGTCTGGGGGCTGGCCTTGGCTGGATTCTCGACACAAAACCTGTTTGTCCTCCTGCTTTTTTGCTCCCATGCAGCAATCCCCCCCCACACCCCAAAACACACACCTGGCCTCCTAATGAAGAGAGCAGAAAGGTGTAAGTGAAAGCTGGCCAACGCTAATGGGATTCTTGCACGAGCCCAGTGATGCCGGTCGCTTTAGATGCTGACTGTTACAGACCACTAACATTCACGCCTGCTGTGTCTGTAGCATTGATATACTCTTATTAAATTTGGTTGATTATGCTAAAGATACATTATTAATGGCCTTTTATCTATGTATCTCTATCTGTGTAACTTTTCATGCACAGAATGCACCTTAAAGTGCTTCACGTATGGGATGAAAATTAGAACCAAAAACAAAGAGAAGCCACATAAAACATGCAACAATCGTTCAGGAATACGTCTAAAAGTACAATAAATAAACAAAAAAAGCAAAACATCAATAAATAAGCAAATAATAGTTTCAGTACAATATTATGGATATATCAATATAACAGTAAGGTAAAGAGAAATGAATAACATAGACAAGTAAATGATACAGAAATAATTAAAGAGAATGGAAAATGAAGTGAAAACAATAAAACACTACGAACAGATTAAAAAGCCAATCTTATAATAATATGTTTTTAATAACTTTTTAAAAGTGTGAAGTGACTGTTAACGCTTCTCCGATGTCTTCTGGAAGTGTGTTCCATAATTTTGCCACCAAAAGGTTCACCTCAGAAGCGGGAATGGTAGATAGCAGCACTCTAGTGGGAGCTAATAAGGTCAGTAATGTATGAAGGTGCTTGACCATTTAGTGCTTTATAAATCAGTAAAAGTATCTAACAGTCTGGCTTCGGCACACTAAAGGAATTTGAGAAAGAGCCTGCTGTATGTGTATTAACAGTACATGGTACCCAGTCAGTAAATAAAGAAAATATTTATAGTAGATGGCAGTTTCATTCTGTTCCTTTGCTGCCTAACTTTGTAATCTCTAATCCTTGGTTTGGCGGGCATTACTGACCACACGCAAGGTCTGGGGTATGGCGAGTAGCTCGTTGTCGGTCCCCGTGTCTCCTGGAGTGACCTTGGGTCACACACGTGGCTCTCTTTCCTTCAGGTTTGTGGGATATCGCTACTCAGGCTGTCTCTGCTGTCGTTCCTTTCCGGAACTCGTAAATCACTGGAATGTACTGTTTGGGCACTTCTACCAGGAAACGTTTCACTCCTGAATTCGGCTCATTAACATGTTGCTCTGCTTGGTATTGTCCTAGACTAGACTTATTGTTTCGGCCTAACTGAAAAGCATTTTGGTCGGTTTGAACATTTATATGGAAGATGCCACGAAGTTAGGGTTTAGTCTTCAAGGCTTTTGTTGAAGGCTGCTTATTGCATAGGGAAAAACCCGACAGATCCACCTGATAACTGAAACATCCTGGTTGCTGGATGTCAGTACAATATCCATAGAATGCCTTTTGTCTAGTTTATTGAGTATACGTTGAAGAACAATAGCAGGGCTGGAAAACAGATTTTGCCGGATCATTCTAGAACATAAGCCTACGGTTTTGTTTTTGGCTCCGCTAATGAATATTGGAGCGATTAACATTGTGATTTATGTCCTGTGGCTGTGGGCTGATTTGGACAATAAGATCTTGGACAGTATGCCTGTGCAGCTGAACAGCGTAATGTCTGTCAGCATATGCGTTTAGTGTGTGTGTATGTGTGTCCAGACACCGCATTTAAAGTTCACCCACGCATGACGCGCCCCAGCGATTTTCTGCGTATGTAAATCCCGCTACACAATGCTTGACACACTCAAAAACACTCTAAAAACCACTAAAAGTAATTTAAGAGCAATCAAAGGTGATTGTAATAGATCATGATATATCGTTAACATGCTAAACTCATTACCAATAGCGCAATGTTTATAGTTTCTGTTGCGATTAGTGTTTGTTACTTGAAAAATATAGTTTGGTACTCAACTCAGACTCCATTTGCTGCATATTTCCTGGGCTGGTCTGTTTAAGGAGTTCACTTAAGAGGCCTTGTGGGGGTTTTTCTACAAGATATTTTGTTTAACTTCTTCCCTGCCCTTACAAGACGCCGTAAAAAACAGAGCTTAGTAACTACCTGTTCATGCACCATCACAAACCCAACAGGGAAGAAGGATGTCATAGGATACTGGAAAATGGCATTGTAGAAAATAAAATTCAATTGAGTTGTGCGTGTGTGCTGGGAATGCCTAACTAACATCTAATAAAATCTATTTATGATGTATTGGATGTAAAAAGTGTAGAACGAGACCCGTAACTCTGACTGTGACTGTAAGAACATCTCATCCTTGTGAGTGTTCCTGAGTACATCTACGCATTTGCTGTCTTCTTAAATTTACAGATGTGTGCAGGCCAGGTGGAAAATGCCTACTTCCTTCCGGAATTTGCGCTCTCCCCCCAGGGGAGTATCCTGGAGGACACGACCGGCGAGGAGCTCGTGACGTATCGCTATGACGATCAGGTCAGTTGGGGCTTTGCCGTCAAGCAACCTTTGGGAAATCCTCGTTAAATACACAAGGTCACGGGGAGTATCTGCAGTTGCTTTCAGAACAACGTCTACAGACCCAAAGAGACGTCTGTAGTCATTCAACATAAAGAGAAATAGGTTACTTTCTGCATGATTTTGCTTTTTAATCCTGCTGGGTTTGGATGTCAGAAGTGATTTACATGAGTTTACGTAGTGATTTGCACATATATTACTTTTGTATTCATAATTTGTCCTAGTGAATATTAGAATGGATTTAAGGGCTTTGTGCTGTTTACTTGACAGAAGCCAAAATCCCCAGAAGGGGTTTAGTGTTTAGTCGGCGGGGGTTAGAATGGAGTGGACAAAAAGAGTGTGTGGTGCAGACTCGAGCTCTCATGGACACACTGTGATCGTGAGGGGTCCTCATTGTTTGTAACAGACATCTCCATCTCCAGTCCTTAGTTGGTTGGAAGAAATAGGAAAAAGTTATAGATATTTATCTTATATTTATATTTATGTGCACTTTTGTCAAAAGTCGTGCCACTCGTGTGTGTGTGTGTGTGCGTGTGGTGAGTATGTGTGTGTTCTTTTATGCCGTGTAAAACAGAGGTGTTCCATCCCCGCAGCGATGTTCTAAACGTGCTCATCTTTCCACGACACGCACACGGACACTCACACTGAAGCCAGCGAGATCCTGTGGAGTGCAGGAATGGTGAATGACGGCCGAGGGAGGAGAAAAGAACAATTTCCTGTTTTTCGGGCCCTGTGTGTAGACAATGGATTGGACACAGATGTCAGGGCGAGGCGGCAGACGGTTAGCGATGTGGAGAATTGGCCTGGGCCTGTGGTGCCGTCCTCAGTGGCTCAGCAGGAGGATAGTCACGTATCATGTGAATGCTTTCTGCGCTCCCCTAAGCTGCCGCCGTCGTATGGGGTCGAGCTGCACGGTTTGAGGTATCCATCTGGGCCTCTGTTGTGACATAGAAGGATTTTGTTTCTTTTTGGGGGGTTGGAAAGTAGCCAAGTTTAATCCCCTAAGCTCAGTATGTATAATGTATATGCGGGTCTCAGAAAGTGCCTTCGTAAATGCTTCTAAGCACACAGTAATAAGTGATGTGCATTTATTTTATTTTATTTTATTTTTTTAATAAAAATAAAATGTGTAACGGTATAGGTTCTAAGACATGTCTGGTGCGGAATCCATTAGCCGCATCTTAGCACTGATGTTAACACCTCTTGCCACCGTGTGTTTGTAAAGTGACCTTTCAGGGTTCCTGATCTGGTGCTTTTGGGTCTTTTACAAGGACGAAACGGTGCAGGTGGAATTTTGACGATTTAACGACTGTTTTGTGGTCTAGGGTAAAGGGGTGGTTGATATTGCCATGGAGTGACCTGTGGTAGAAGCTCTGTGTTGGTGTTTTACCAACAGCCTGCTTGATGGAGCAGTTGTTTAACTACTCTGAGTAAAGCCTGAACTTTTTTCTTCTGAAATCAATTGCGAAGGGGGGGTGGGGGGGTCAGGTGATTGTTTGCCGAGGTGGGTAATTCAGGTCCAAAAAGTCCAATCCAAGAGTATACAGAGTCACAGTCACAGAGTACTCAACTGGTTGGTTGAAACAAATTCTGGGTCTTTACTCTCTGGAGCTGAATTCCCCAACTCTGATCATTGATAATTCAGGTCACCTGCTCTCTCTCCAAGGGTGTGTGTCAGTACTTGACCCTGCTTGTGTTCTTGCATACCAAACGAGAACAATCCCATTATTCACTGTGTCCTAAGTCTGTGCTTGGGAGGCAAGTTAACAAGACTGCTCTGGTCAAGAACATAAGTAGGTTCCTTGTGTTCTTAGTATTGATAAACAACCCAGGCGTCTGCCACTTGGTGAGTGTGGGGTTAATGAATTTTGATATTTCTGTTGTTTTCATGTTTGGGTTCTGAGAAAGGCACTTATGTTTTCCGTTCTCACTGTGTCTGCACTTGTTTTGGCCCCATCCTTACCTGATTTCCACCACCTCTGCGAAGCGAACCCCTCTCTCCCCACAAACGGCCCTTTGCTGGTTTACCCCATGCTGTTCTGTTTGCCATGCCGACCCGGCGTGACCTCCCGATGGCGTCAGTCGTCTTTGTGATGTCTTCTCCTGCGTACTGTTGTTCCTTGTTTTTAAAATTGAATAATAGGTATCCCGCCCCAAAGCTGCATCTACAAGCCAGCAACCTTCATAATTTACAAACTAGTCCTGGATACAGCACCACATACATGATCTGACAGCCGCAGTTGGCGTTGTCTGTGACCAGGTCCCTCCATGAGACTGTGTCCCGTCAGAAGCAGCTCGAGAGCGAGTCCAGAGATGGGTCACATTCCTGGGGCTTAAACCGGGGGGTTCAGACTGAGATGCGATCGGGGAATATGTGAAATTACTGTTGAAAAATGCAAGATCCAGAAATGAAGAAAAATGATTTATTTTCCCTGTGTAGTAAGACCGGCCAACTTATTTATTTTCCCTGTGCTTTCTTTTTTTTTTTTGCGAGAATTAAGTTATTTGTCCAGGGAATATAGTAATGATAATATTTTACCTGTTCGGTGCATGCCTGTCACATCATGGCTAGCAATTCAGTTCCTCAAAGGCAAGCGGGTAATCTCTTTACCCTTGAGACAGGGTGTGTCTGTGTGTGTGTTCAGTGTAACAGAAAATATTTAAAGAAACCTTTAGCGCGCTGTAGTGATTCAGATTATGAAATTCATGGGTACAACAGCAGGACCCGACTTGGGACCCAGACCCAGAATCCTTCTTTTAACATCACCTTGACCTCAGGCTACCCCTTGCCTGTTATATCCATTTCAAAGTTTTATTGTCATGGGAACGTGGTGCTTCCTGCCAAAAAATACAAAACAATAATAACAGCAATAAATAACAAATAGGGTCACGGGGGAGACCAGGTCCTGTCCCAAGCAGCACAGGCCCGGGGAACATTCCGGATAGGGTGCCGGGTCATCACCAAGCCGTATGTCTCCGGTTTGGGGGAGGAATCTGGACACGGCGTGGAAAACTGGAGCAGAAAGGAGGGAGAACATGCAAACTCCATGTGCACAGGATGGGGGCTGATTGAAAGCCTGACTGCTGCGTGTGAAGCTACAGTGATGCCTTCTGTACTGTAAATAATCACATCACTCCTGTAGGCCAGACTCCACGCAGAGACATGCAAACCGAGAGTGAGAACTGTTGGATTTCTTTTCGGTGGGTCACGGTTGTCTCCGTGATAATCATTTTATTTGATAATGCTCACAAAACATGCTAACGCGCTTAAATCCTCAGAATAATTCTAGCAGCTGTACACTTCTGGCTCGGGGGATGCAAGTCACGCCGCGGCATTAAGAGCGAGGTAGCTTTCGGAACCCCGCGGCACACCAGCCTCCATGAAAGAATGGGCCTAGCTGTCCCAAGCACGGGGGGGGGGGCGGGGTGCCACGAGGGTAGATTAGCACGAGCTCCTTCGCCTTGGCACGCTCCGGCTGGGGTCCGTGTGACACGCTAATAGGTGATTCCGGGTATTTTCTGTCCGTCAGCCTCCTGAAGGCAACTTCTCGATGGTGTTTGAAGGCGGTGCTGGGAGTCGTTAGCTTGGATCGTATCAGGTCTCGCGGTTTAAGTGGTTTTCTGGCTGGGAGCTCGGGGGCGTTTTATCCCAATGGTTCCATCTCTGGCTATGATGTTCTGCCTGGGAGTCAGCAGGGCCTGGTCCTGTTATTAGGGCACTGCAGTTGCTGCCTTTGCCAGAATGCCCCGTAAACCGGTTTGCCGTGAGAGCTGCCCCATGCCCTCCGGAGCGAGAGGACGGTCACGGAAGCAAAGGCAGGGAACCCTGTAGCTTTGGGCCTTCGGAATGGTGGGGTCACTTCCGAGAGCGATGATCAGCGGCCTCGTGCAGTTCTTCGTCTTAATCCAGGCGACTACATTGTCCCCTCTCTGGCCCCGCAGATGCGCTTCTCTGGGGATCTAGGCTGGCGAGAAACTGGGAAATCCTCCTGGAATGCGAAACAGGTCACTAAGGGATCCAGCCCATCTGTTACTACGGAAACTCTGTGTGCGGCAGCCTCCTTCCTTTTCAGGCACGTCCGCTGTAGACGTCCTGCTGGGAAGGACGGACGCCGAGGGCCTCCTGCGTGATGACAGGCTTCTGTCAGGCGTGTGAGGAACATGTGCACCGTCAGGCCGAAGCTCCATCAAGGTGGCAAAGGGTGAGGCACTTTGAAGGGGCTGTAGTCTGACACTTGCTGAAAGATGCTGCGGTGATAGATTAAACACCTTCATAGCTTCTCCCCGGAGATTGATGTTGTTGGTTGTGAGTTAATGAAGCTTCTCATTTTCCTAATTCTGTCCTGGTTGCTGCTCATCCCCATAATTGGCCAGGGAGGAGGACTGTGAGATGTTGATGCTTTCTTGTGATGTCTCCTTGCTCCTTGGTGCTCCTCTCAAGCTGATGTTGGCTTTGGTCCTCAGAGTGGGTGTGAGGTATAGGCTGGGTTTAGAGCTCCCCATCGTGAATGGGAACATCAGACAGTCTACAAGGGTGAAGTCAAGTAGGTGCCAAGGCTTTGATGTCATCAAATCAGCGAAATGGATATCCCATAATTGAGCTGACATTCTTGGCCGTGACCCACGTGGCCATGTCCTGACATGTCGGTTTTTAAATCGCTCTTTTCCTTGCTGAATACTTGATTGACTCCACCCTATTCAGGCACTGTTTTTTCTTTACAGTTTTACAGTTCTCTGTTGAGGCACTGCCTATGACCGTGGCTTCATGCAGAGCTCCTACTTGACATTTGTCAAGGCCAGTGTTTCCGAACCCAGTTCTCCGGGACCTACAGATGGCCCACATTTTTGCTCTTCCAGCTTCCTGCGAAACGGTCCACATTTTTGCTCCCTTCCTGCTCCCTACCAGACTGTCTCAGACAGTCCTAGTCCTGAATAGTCCAGTAGGAAGCTGGGCAGGAGCAAAAACATGGACTGTCTGTGGGTCCCTGAGGACCGGACTGGGAAAGACTGGTCAAGACTGATTTGGTCTCCATGGGGCAGAACCCTACTTTACCTCCCTTCTGATATCTCACATTAAACTGAGATAGTTGTTCTGAGGGGATGAATTGTCAAGTGATATATGAATCATCTGTGTAAGGGCTGACAGGCTGCGGTTCTTATGAGAAGGGTTTTGGAAGCTTAAGGGCGGGCTGAGGCGGGTGCAGGGCTCTCGTAGCTGGCAGGTCCAAGTAGAGCTTGGTTCCTTGTTTCATCCTTTTCTCAAGAAGTAAAACAATCTCGCTTTTAGTTACAGCATGTTAAGAATTCATATTTTGTTTTGCCAGCCTTCAGTCAACCTGATAATCCCATAGTGCAACCTTGCATTGACTTGCGTTTGGGACCAGGACTACTGGGTACGAGTCAGTTTGGGCATATCTTAATATAGTAGCTGTCCATATTTTACTGTATATGTTACTGTATGCATAAGTTATATTTGGACAGTGGGTTGCTAAACTGCAGGCAGTGCTGCCCCTGTCACTAAGCACTAACCTAACGTCCCACTGTGTCTGCTTTCTGGTGTCTCTTGATCAGTGTATATTATTTACTGTGGACCTTGAGCATAAATGCGATTGAACATGACTCGGTCAGGTGTGACTCTCCGTAAGAATGTATAATCCTTAATAATGATAGATGATTATTAAGTTCCTTTTCTGCTGAAACTGCTCTCGCCATCCATCTTCTCTCTTCTTGCATTTTTTCCTTTTGTTGAGAACATCTCTGTGCGACATTCCTTTTAGAAGTGAGGGGTATTAAGTACTCCTGCCATCATGCATGCACTGTTACGCCATGGTTGTGGCGTCGAATCCGTTCCACCCGGGTCTGGGGCACCGGTTTGCTCGAACAGAGCATAACATCGCGCTGATCCCCTGGAATGTCCGATGAGAAATGGCAAGAGATCAGCCCCGCTCTGCGGTGAACGCCTGCCTTTAACAGCCGCACTGACACTCTCGCTGATCTGTTGTGGCCGTTGGAAGGGAGCTGCACCCTCAGCTACCTGAGGTCCCAGGTGTCTACAGGTCATGTGACTGTAGCACGTCATGTGACGGGGGTGTGTTACAGGTGACACCACCAGTACACATTCACTCTTGTTACCTACCAGTCCTGCTGCATTACCTGTGCTTCATAAAGAATGTTCAATGATCATTAAAAGTACAGGCTTAAATATTTAGCTCATTCTATGCTTTCCTTCAATCCAGTCCAAGCCAGCAGGATTAAGTATTATAAGTTGTCAGAAATATTCATTCTCCAACAGTTAATTCAGAACAAGGAGCGGAGCTGGAGAGTGTCCCAGGCAGCCTGGGGTACAGGGACACCGTATGAGCTCACCGAGCAACGCAATCAGACTCGAAAGGCAAGTTAGGGATGCCAGTGAGCTTGACTGCATGTCTCTGGGCTGCGGCAGGGAAGCCGAACAACATGGGGGGGGGCATGCAAACTCCACACGACGTGGGGGGGACATGCAAACTCCACACGACATGGGGGGGACATGCAAACTCCACACGACAGTGTAATCGATCATGTTGAGTTTACCAATGCATTTAACTAGCTCAAGCATGTACATGTCATATCTTTCCCTGCCTGCTGTGCCCCTGGGGAGGTTGCTGTGACGTAAAAAGCACTTCTGCTGATGGCACAAGCCTCCCCTGCTCTCTTCACATTCAGAGCTTTAGAGAAGAACCACCTCTGCTGCTAAACTGCTGATCTACGGGCCAAGACACAAAAAGCAAAAAATGGATTTTTTTTATTACTTATGAAAACAAAATAAAGTGCTGTTTGTTGCACATTGTCTTCATAATCATCGCGACAAATAATGCAAAGCCCCCTTAAACTTCGATGCCGCTCACAAAACGATTAGCTGGGACATCTGTTTTTAACACGCTCCCCTCATGTTTATTTGGATGACTGCCCTGTATTGAGCTGTAAAGTGACTGGGAGAGGGTCTCGCCCCGGGCTGCTGCCGCGCACGCGGTGTGGAGAATGAGGAATGCGGCATGTGTTCGAATAAACGCCAAGATGAAGTTTCACAGCCCTGACACACACTCTCATAAGTTGTGTGTGTGTGTGGTGGATCTCTTGTGTATTAAACCACTACTTGTCACATAAGCACTTGCACACATGCGCACGCCCCTCAAGTTTGGTTCCTGCTGATTGGTCACACAAGCTCGATGCTGCCCGCTGTTCCTGATCCTCCGTTCGCAGTAGCTCCCACCCCAGCCGCACGCCGATAAGCTTTTTAACCTGTCTGCTGAGCCAGGGACCCTTCTGAGCAAAAAGGAGGGTGGCAGGGCCCTCACAGTGTCGTTCTTGTCACCACGGTCACACGCTCAGTACCATTTAATCACATTACCTAGTTACCATTTTAAACATCTCATGACTCCCTGGTAAATGCACAAATAATTGCTTAGAAATAGTATGCATTTTAAGTATGTCCATGAGTTGCAGAATCTATTAAAAATCTTGCCTAAAAAGTTCGTCATTCACGATTTGTCAGTTTCGTTCTTGTAACAATGAAAAGAATAATTGTCCATTTTAATTAGAGTGTTATGTACTGTGCTAAATAAAGAATAGCAATAATTCTTTCTGTAGTTCTATCATTCAAGCGGGCCTAAGTGCTTTTTTTTTTGGGATGTGGTCACTTCCAGCGAGACGGGAACAGCTTTCGAAATCGTTCTCACTGAGAACCAGAACAGGTGGTAGCAACACCGACGGCGAGGGACCAAATGGCATGGGGAATCCACCAACTTAACGAGCGTAGAGAAGAAGGCGCGGCCTAATGAGTTCCTGACAGCACTGAACGGGATCATAAAACCCCCCTTTAATTCGTTCCCTTCAGTAAGACAGCGCAGTAAATAGCCAATGTGCCAGAGAGCTAAATACCGGCCGACAGAAGCTTTAATCTACTGGGGATGCGAAAAGGCACAAAGTGTCTGCTCTAGATCTGCCAAGGAGTTTTAAGGAAACGCTTTCAGGTTTAATTATCCATAAAGTATTCTGAGCAGTAGCATAATGTACCGATTGTTCACTATGCTCCAAGAGGAGGAGGGCAGGGGTAAGGAGCTGATCGCAGCCCGTCTCTTAAACCCCGCCTACACGCGAGGGGCGGGCCCTCAGAAACCGGCCAGCCAATCACGGTGTCATTGGCTTGCCGGCCATCTTCTGCAGATTTGTGGGGTCACTGAGTCCCGGGTTTGGCCATGATGTTGATGACATGCACGCGGCCCCACCCTGTTTCAAACCTTTTGAGTTGTTTTTTTTTTTCTGGCACCAGCGAGGAAATTTGTCCTCAAATTTTTCCGTTATCTGCAGTTCAATTATTTTAATTTGTTTTTACAAACTTCCTAAACCAAGTGGCACGATCCTTTTCGTTACCTTTGCATAAAGTTAAGCCAGCGGTATTTTCGTAAATACAAAGGGTGAAATAACATGTGTGAAACAGAGGCCTCAGGTCGGCTGGTCTGTAGTGCCGATGATGTCCCTGTCAACGTGAAATCCTAAATGCCCCCCCATTACTGAACTTCAGCACTGTGGCTTTGCTAATGAAATGCAAAATCACTGTGTACCCCCACCGGGTTCCAGCCACAGTCGCTGCTCAGTGCGATTTTGACCCTCCTGCCACCAGTTGCTACCTTTATTATCCAGACGTAAATGGGTCACTATCGCACTGTATCAACGAGACCCAAACCCAGAATTTTCCACCGCATTACCCCATCCTGGGAAGAGGCACCAGGCACATCGGTTTGGTGACTGGAAACTCTGGTGTCTCTGCTGGTCCCAGTCTGACCCCTTCTTTCCCTCCATTTACTCCATTGACAAAATGACACAAAAGCACCGGTGTATAACATGGTAATGGTTTGTAAAATCCCATAAAATAGGCTCTTTGATTCTTATTCAACGCTAAATTAAGCGCCTGAATTGTATCACAGAGGCCTTGATTTGAATTTGGCAAGCGCTCTTAAAAATAAAAGCTAAATTAGGTCTCTAGAGAGGGTAAGAAAATGTTGGACTGATGAATAGAGTAGATAGCTTGAAACACCTTTGGATGGAGCCTTTTAAAGTTTCAAGTGCTTGGGCTTCAGTACTCAGAAAAGTAGCAATTAGCAGCGGTTAGAGGATCCCCCCCCCCCCTCCCCCGACCGCAGCTTTGCATTTTACGTCATGCATTTGCGTGCGAAGGTCTGACTCCGCGTCAGATTACGCTTTGCTGTGCTGAGGACCGCAGTGGCCCGGGCGGTCGACACACACACACGATCCAGCAGAATGTCCATGTGCGGGTCAGCGCCGCCTCGCAGGCTGCAGGGGACGTCCGATCGCTCACTGAGTTTCCCACTCTATGCAGGAATATAACTCCGGTAACTTTTAGCGTTAATTAAAGAAGTATATTACTGAATGATCCGTGTTCAGCAAAGGGTGTTCATTTTCCTTTAATGCTTGTTAGGGGGCCCTAATTGCCTGGACCCCCCTCGCCTGCCAGTGCCGGTCAGCCTCATTTACGATGCGATCCCTACATTTTAGATGACGTTCGGCTGGGAGGCTTCTTTCCATCTCCGAGCAGAGGAGAACGGGGTGACCAGTGAGTTTTACATCCACATGTCTGAATTGTGAGGTTGCTGGCTTTGCGTCCAACAGAGGGCTGTTTGGAAGCGTCCAAAATCTACACCGTACCATGGATGGTTACCTTCCAAGTTTCTTCTAGCTTTTGGTTTAGGTCTGAGGTTTCTGGTCCCCTGCTTAAAAGATTCTCACACCCAATTGGGCCAGGCATTACACTTCCACACCCTTTTTCACAATTAAATCACCACTGTTTGTAAATTTCAGTATAGAACTTTCATGCTCATTGATGCGCTGGGCCCAGTCTGCTGGCGGATGTTCACTATACATGGTGATCTGGACTTTCTCGGTGGTGATTTGCAGCCACATTGCACGAGATTGGGCAGGGGGCCTGTTGCCACCATGGGGTCGTCTTCTGAGTCTTCGTGTGTTTAGGAAATCTGATAAATCTGATTTCCTGACGTACAAAAGCTGTTTAGGGGAACGGTTACCTGAGTAACGGCCCTCAGAGTCGAGGGTCAGCAGTTATTGATGGTCTTGTTTGGGAAAGCTGCGCGGTTTGAACGGGATTCTGGGAACACTTTGGCAGATGGTTCATTCTGAATTCAGCAGTCTTCTCCAGCTGACCTGCTCACCTTCTATGTGTGTGTTCAGCATAATGTTCTGTCAAAATCAAAGTATGGAAATATCAGTTCATTTAGGCCTAACTTTTCCGAGGCTAATCCTGTATCTTTCAATGTGTTTTACACCTTTAATGATCCCCAGGGCATCCTTATAACTTGGTGTTGCTAGTTTTATTAAAGATTAATATGATATTTACTCAGTATCAATTGATAATGATATCAGATAAGAAGGGATACTCGCGCCAGGTGACCTGATGGGGGCAGTAGGGACTTCTAACAATAGCTTTGACGTCACCAAAATAAGTTAATGAAAGCTCTTCAATCTCTGGGAGATTTGACCAGGAACCATGCCCTCAGAGATATGTTGTTTATTTTTTTTTTGTTTAACTAACTAACTAACTAACTAACTAACGGAAAACTACTTACAGTCACGGTGCTGTTTCTCCAACCTTGAAAAAAGAATCGCATCCTTGGCTTGGAAAGACAGGCTTGAGCCTCCGGGGTCAAACCCCTCCCCGCGCCGAAGCTGTCTTACCAGTAGGCAAACAAGCTGCGATTGCTGGCCCTCTGCCCAGATTCTTATCTGCGACGCCGGTTATCTCGGTTTTGTGGTATCCATCCCACTTTGGGGACGCTCGAGTGTTCGTGACGACCCCCCGCGGCTTTGCGCGGCCGACCCATGGGGTGAGAGCAGAGAGCCGTCCAGGGAAGGTTTGCGGGGTGACTCTCCTCTGCTGGTTTGCGCTTCTGCATTTTCCCCCGTGTGTCTTGCTAAGACATGCAGCCCCAAGTGTGTTGCTGCTCTGCAGACTACGTCTTTGAGATATTTATCACTGTCCATGTAAAGGCAGACGGGTATGTGGCATAAAGAGAATGATTTTCAGTCAAAATGAGTCATTGGCTTTGAGTAAATACCTAGGAACTTGATTTTTCTGCTCTGACACGTCACAACACAGGGCTTCCACAGGTCTTTAAAAGGTCTGAATAATCTGAATTTTAGGCCTTAAAAATGTTATTAATAATGTCTTAATTGTGATTTTGACAGGTTTTAAAAATTCGATTGGATTATGAAGTCTACGATACTTTTGTAAAGTCCGTCTTGATTTTAAATGTGTGCTTGTGTGCTTTTTGATCAAGCTGTAACATAAAACAACAAAATAAAGCTGACATGGAAGCAATGAGCACTAATTGCTAACTGCAAGCTGTGTAGTCTGGTCAGAGCGTTTTGGAGCGCACTGCGCTAGTGTGTCATGGTGCGCTGTGTGGGCTGACGTGGCGTCTCCTCTCATCAGTGAAAAAATAAACAAACAACCGAACGTTCATGTTCAATGCGATTAATTTATTTTGCAAGTAATTCTCGGACTCAGAATTTCCTCCATATCCTCAAGGTCTTGCAAAGTCTTAAATTTAGCTTGTTGGAAAGTCTGGAGGACCTCAAAGAAGGACAATGGCCAGAGCCGTCAGCTGTAGATCCCCCCCCCCCAGCAGAGCTGCTTCCCGAGCCGTCGGCGCCCGTCTGAGCGCTTATATAACCAGCAGGATGGGAACTTGTGCATCCTACCAATTTCCTGTTACTATAAATCGGAATGCTTTCCTGGACGGCGCTATTTCCATAAACCTGGATTTGTTTTATTGCTAATCTGATCAGGACCGATTACCAGTAAGGTTATTTAAATCAAGTGGTTAGTATTCATCTAATACTCATCACCAAAAAAATTGTTATTAAAAGGAAAATGTATATAGAGTCATCTTTCAGCACCCAATAGATACACATGCTGTCATAGAAATATTTTATGAAATTTCTTCACTGTTCCTTTTATTACATGAAGCAGCAAATACAGTGTAATAGCAGGACAGTATATCATTTAAATAAATCGGCACAGGTTATAAGAGTAGCTCGAAACAGAGACCATGGTGCTTTAACTCTGGATGCATTACGAAATGTGATACAGGGATAAAGACGTCATATTTTTGAAGGAATTCTTATCAGCCCACAAATCTGCAAAAAGGGATTGATATGAGCCTTGAAAATGTTGGATCCCTTTGATTTTCCAGTAGTGCAAAGTTTTTGTTTAGTCAGCGGTCCTGAAATGCTTATTGTAAATAATCATCCTGGCCAAATGTTTCTTACGCTGAATGGCATGAATGCAATACTGCAGCATAATTTGAGTTTCATACCAACTTTTAACCCTGATGTTATAAACTCCCCTGGAAGTTTGTTCTTCTGTAATTAGTTTTGATAAAGTTTCATTTGCTGCTTTTATTTGTCTCCAAATCCAGTATGAAATGAAGCTGGACTCTGCATTACTTCATTACGTTTTCTTTCTGTGCAGTTATATAAGGGGCTGCTAATGTTATGGTCTGTCTCATGGACATTATTAGAGTGTTTTCAGTCCAGCTCTCGACTTCAAAGCTGCAACCTTTCTCTGGTCTGGATAATTGCAGTTCATTTTGTAATGTTAGCCTTTAGTCTGACGACCTAGTAATGGCATCAAATCGGCCAAGATCAAATATGCAGCGAAACCAGTGGCAAAGAATGCACAGTGAAGCTATAGACAACCTTCTCCTGGGAAATGCTACCTAAAAATACAATAACTATATTTTTGTAGTGTTGCTAGTTTGATGAATGTTTTGATTACCATTAACATGAATATGTGACTTTTGCTGAACAGAGTTACATTGACTATACCCATGGTTGCCAACTTTGGACAATTTGAGACAAGTCTGCACACACATGCACATGCATTTACATGCATGTAACAGTTTTATTACCAAATAAACAGTCTGTAGCATTTCCAAACTACCCCAGTGCTTTTGATGTAGCTAATTTTAGGTTTATAATGGGATAATATATATTTGCCGTAAGATTTCTTGCATGAGCGTGAGAGTCTGAAAGCGTGATGGTCACAGCAGATGTGTGAGAGTTGGCAACTCTGGTAGACCTTGGGGGGGGGGGGGGGGGGGGGGGGGGCAAAAAATAACGAGGCGGGGTTTGTCAGTTAACTTAAGCGAGTAGTTTCCGAGGGCGGTTTTGTGAAGGAAA
>JAODKE010000007.1:6928728-6939250 GCA_026779605.1 Mormyrus hasselquistii | reverse complement strand
GCTTTTTTCCCCCACCCTAACAACTTCCCGTACCCACCCCTCCCCCCCCCCCCCCCCAACCCCGTGGAGCGATCTTGGTTGAGGAGTCAGATTAAGTAGTGTTCAGTAGTTTTAAAGTTTTTAAAGAAATGTTGGCGATGGCAGAAATATACCAGAGATATCTGTACACCCTCACATGGATGACACCATTGGCACCGTGAGTTCCATTTACCTGCTCCAAACCTTTTCCGTTGGGCGTGTCACATTTCCACGGCTCTCCCTGGATTTGGTAATATCCATTCCCCTGCTAGTGGCCTCCTTCATGTCAGCTGTCACAGCACTGTTGCGACACTGACTGGAGGCCCGTCTGGCTGGCTGATAAAACACCCCAACGCTGACCATGTGTATCGAGCCTGATTCAGCTTCACAAAACCCAGTCGGCCCCGGATGTGACTCAGAATCTCATCGCCAACAGCTAAATAAAATCACGTTTTTCTGTTTAAATACATTATTATAGGCTGTTCCCAAGTAATGCAAAAAGGAAAAAAAACACGTAATTTGCAATTACTGATAATATAATTCATCTTCCTTTTCAAAATTGGTAATTGGTGGATGCTCCAAGAAAAGTGTGTCTGAAAATAATGGATCAGAAAATCAGCTGTAAATAATGTAAAAATGTCTCTTTATGGCTGACACTACTCAGTCCGTCATAGGGTGCGGCTTAACTGTGATGACTGAGTCTGGCTTTTTTTCAAACTAATCGCTATATATTTAATTCAGCCACATTCATAATCCATGTGCTAACTTTTGTAATCAATTAAGACTGCGTGACTGTTCTTTGTGTCCAGCCGTTATATCCCACGAGGGCTGGTCTCGGGTAGGTGGGGAGCACAGCCTTCACTATGGTCCCACAGTCTTAATGCCTTGCCGTTGAAGAGACCAACTAGACAATGGATGACTTGCAGATGTGAATTATTGGGAAAATGGATTTGATTGGTCTGCTTTTATTTCTTGCCTCATCTTGCAGCTTCTTCCTGAGCAATGCTGTCCTGCCTCAGTGTCCTCGCTGGGCAGCATTTTGATGCCGCGACATGAAAGGAAAGGAAAAATGAGCAGTTGAAGCTGAGCGTGCACTGAGAAATATGGCTGCCACTCTGTCTCGAGTTTAAAGTCAGTGTGTGTGACAAATGCAGCCCTTGGAGAAAGGCTAAGAGTATTAAGTCACATAAGAGTTTGGTCGCTATCTTTTTAGTCTCAAAACAAAAGCATTATTTTTAGCTCTGTGGTGGTTTGTTACTGTGAACTCTTGATTGCTCAATCTTAGATGGTTAGGTCATTTTCTGGGTAAAGTATGCAGCATTAATGTGAAATTAAGTGGAGGTGGGTGTCCTGTATGTCTAGCTATTAAAGAATATTGACTCATCATATATACAAAATGTAAAATTACGTGGTAGTATTTCACACAAGCAGTGTTGATTAGACTCGAATGTACAGAATAACTGTGAATGTACGTAGCATTAAATCCTCTTCTTGAGTTGCTGTAAGCTAATCTGTTGACCAAATGGCACATTGCAGAAATCTTGTAAGCTGATACTTATTCTGTGATGGTGATACAATAGGGTGGGAGGTTTAAAATGACTGTGGGGAGTCTGAGGGGAACCACAGTCTGATTTAAGATGATTTAGATTTAATTGACCGCTTGGCTGTGGTTAGTGATAATTGGTTGTTCTCAGGATGGTTTGAACACGTTCCAAACCCGTGGTGCACGTGAAGAATTCCAATGCCCCCCCTTTCCAGAAAAAGCACACGAGTGTGCGACGATTGTTCTGGAAGCAGGGCTTTAGACAAGGGGTGTAGCAATCTGTCCAGATGCCGGCGTTTCGGTGTTCTATGGGCATTTTCTTGCAGCCACGATGTGATAAGCAGATGAGTAGTAGCACTGTCACATCACCAACATCTTTTTACTTTGATTGTCCACAATATCTCCTCTTTTAAAAAAAGTTGTGGCTGTTGAGCTGTTCCTTCCTTCAGCGCTCATGTCTTCCATTATTTACCAAAACAGTATCGTGTGGCTAACTGAATTTCATTAACATAAGGATACAGCACATTTATACTATTTCGACAAATTTAGACTGTTGACTTTCTGGTGTCTCCATGTAGCTACAGTAATATTTTAGGTGCAGTACAGGCTACTGACAAAACATTTTCCCCCTCACAAAAGGATGTAAATGTCCAGGTGATTTTTATTTTCTTTCAGCAGGCTTTCACCAACGAGGACTAGCCAGAGAACGCGGCCTGGCCCTAGCGATGGTGGGCTTTACCGCTAATTACCCAGCTGCTCTCCAGTTCCCTCCTTTAGTGCTTTAAAGGACGGAACAGTAAGACCATCAGGAGCAAGGAAGGACAAGCAGGGTTTCCAAAGGTGAAATGCTGTCAGTCGCTTAAGTTCACACTTAATTTTTTGTTTTGACGCCCAAATCCGTGAGGATCCACCCCGCCCGCAGTGCACCTTGGGAAGTGGACAGTATCCATGTGTCTGTTCACTTAGCTCCATTTGGTAAATGTTATGTAGTTTGGTCTCTGTGTTTATAGATGACCCTGCTTCTCTTGGCCGGAGCCGCTCGAGTCCTCCGGAGCGTCTCATCGATCACCTCACCGCCTTCAGGAATTATTCTCTTTATGCTGAGCTCGAGCGGTAATATACAGCGGGCGTCGGTCCTATTTATCACCGCGAGCTTACAGATCCTCCTCTACATGTAGAACGACCACTGATAAATTAGTGCCCTATAAATAAGGCTGCAGAGCAGCTCTGAGCTCAGCTGGGTTACTGCCGCGCCGGTGCGCGTGTTTGGATCCGGAGGGTGTGTGAAACGCTTGTACTTACAGTGCAGGTCTTGTTTAAAATGGCAGCTTAGAGTAGCACCTGACAGGTATATGATTTCTCATTTTTAGCATGTTGTCAACTGTTTGTAAGAAGGCGTTCATGTTATGGATTTAAGGGGTCAGGGGGCATATATCGATTTTTGTTTGCTTCTCATTTCCGCTGGTGAGCAGCTGCAGTGTAACAGATGCCAGTATTAATATATGCAAATGAGTACGCGCTGTTCCTCTCAGAATCGCATGGGCAACAACAAAACAGTTCTCTGGCATGAAAGACAAAGCCTTCTTGCGCCCTCTTGATTATGGAATCTACCGTCATGACGTCTTTGTTTGTGAGGTCACTTTGGTTAACAGCATGTGTGGAACATAGGAGTTAAAGATGGGAACATCCCTCTTACTTAGTGACTGGGTCATTCTCACCATAAAGCACACGTCCTGTAACTAATCTGCGATTTCACTAAAATGAATTTACAGGTGATATTTCTGACTCAACATCTTATCCCATCTTTTGGCAATAAGTTAAAAAGACAAAATGATAATAATTAGTATTTGCAAATAAGTATTTTTGTCTCACAGTTCTGCTTATCATAAGTGCTGGTAGTTGAAATATTAATGATTCAGAAAATGTAGGGAAAAGTAAATTTAAAAACTAAGAAAAAAAACGTGTCTCATTTGGCTGTGAGATGGCTGTCAGAATTTGAGTTAAAGTTCTGTTTTTGTCTTCTCTTGTGGCCACTTAACCTTCCAAATGAAAATGCATAACCAACTGATTAGATATTTCTATTAAAAACATGCAGTCATTAATGAAGACCTGCCGTCTGGTCACCAGAATCGTGGCTGCGTTGGGATCAGTGGTGACCCCATCAGCCTACGCTTCTTTTGGCTGCAGGTTGGTAAGCCAGGCTTACTGCTCCGCTGCACTGCTTTGCTCCAAGAGTAGAGAGCTTCACACATGTGGAAGCGGGACTGTAGGAAGGATGAACTGAACAAGAGCACCTTCCAACGTCAACATTTACGGGCAATATGTTTCAGGTTAGCAGAGAGCATAAGTTTAGTGGTTTGATGGATTGCGAACCCTGTGTCAGTGCTGAGACCTGGCCAGAGGAGGTTACATTAAGCTCTAGTGTCTCTAAATCTGCTATAAATCTAGTTTCCCAAACACACAGTCTACTTAAAAATGAAATGCTGATTATGTAATCAAAAGGTTACTCTCTAGTCATATCTCAGGGCTCTGACCAGGTCATTAGTTTGCCTAATTTTGTATAATTTGTATAATTTTGAGATATTTTGTTCAATAATGATATGTCACATAGTGTATTGTCTGATAAGCTAACCTGGTCAGCTTTGCTAATGCCCAGGATACCTGATTAAATCCTAATGCTGAACCGTGATCCTAAACAACCGTGAGTTCTGCTGTCTGGTCCTGAAGCCAGTTATGTCACCTTAATATTAGTCGCACAAGCTGCAACTCCTCACTTTTTTTCCTGAATTCCTGAAATATCCACATGAAACTGTGAGTTTAGCATTTTGGAAATATGGATCCGAGTTGCCCAGCATACTGACTTTGAGGGTTTTCCCATGAAGAACGGTCCCCACAAAGTCACGGCTGAAGTTGAAATAAAGACATCACAAAAACATTCTTCTTCTGTCAAAAAAAAACAACAACAACACAGAATTGTGTTTTGTTGGAAAGCGGATTGGACTTATCGGTAAGGAATAATTAATTGCATTACAGTTAAAGTCAATAAGAATTCCCTGTAAATAAATACAGATGTGTGTATGTGTTAAACTAATTATGAAATGATTTTCCCAGCTGCTGGGAGTGTGGAAGCGTAACTTCACCAGCTTTCAGCGTAACTTCACCAGCTTTCAGTGGCTGTCAGACACTGACTGTGACGTCATGCATCACATGATGCTAAGTATCTAATATTACTTTTATGCTAAATATTAATATTATTTAAGTTGCACTGAGCACATCCAAGTCAGCGGTGTGGGAGCATTTTGGTTATCTAGTGGAGTATAGGGATGACAATTGTGTTGTAGGCAAAACATGATTTTGTTGTAAAAACAGTAGACATCATCGCGACATTGATCTCAGTGTGAATAAAAGAGTCATATAACCCAGAATTTTCCCAACTCCCCCACCCCCCCCAAAAAAAAGAACTAAAAAAAACTCAGGCATCAACCTGAAGCTTGCCTCAGAAATCAAAGTCTGAACCAAACTGCAGATTTGAAGACCCGTTACACCCCTAAGTATATATGTCGGAGTTCATCTGGCTAGGTAACCTATATCTTGTGTTTTTGGTCTATGAATGAAAAACCATAAAAAATACAGGTGTCATAGTCCTGTGGCCAGGGACAAAGCCAAAAACCAGCCACTACAGCAGGAAGTGAGGGCAAAACAGGAGGTCTTTATTAGAGAATGACTCCAGCATAAATCACACTAGCCCTGACACACGTGTTCGTGATCTGCTGTGACTGTCCTTCCTCTCCCCTCTTGCGGCCTCCCCAGCCGGCTCTCTTCTTGTCCCCTCTCATTACACCGCTGACTTCCAGCTTGGCGTCATTAGCACCTACATGCACTGGGGCTGGACCTACTCTCAACGGCTCTGCGGAAGTGTCAGAAGTCAGGCCGGCCTTTGTGAGCTCCTCCTCCTGTGCAGTTGAAGGCTGCCATGTTTGGTTTGCGTTTGAAGCGCAGACTTCTATTCCCCATGACACGTCTGTCCTGAACTTTTGATTTTAGACTAATAAGGCATTCTGGGTGGCATGGATTCAAGTGTGCATAATATTGTCTCATCGAGATTACCTTGGAAGCTATAGGAATACATTTAATGGTACCGCCCTCATTAAAGTGTACAAGAAAAACCAAGTTTCACATCACTATTATTTGAGATGTCATCAAGAAAATTACATCAGATCCAGAACTTACAGCTAAACTAAAGGCCAAGACTCCTTATGTTATGGACAGACATGATGGAAGACAGATGATCTACATTGGGTTTTGCGACAATGGGACTTTATTAAGCTCAAAAAAGTAAAACCACAAGCAACAAAATGACCACAAGGGGTCAAAAACAAAAGCAAGTAAAAGACAAAAACTAACACAGGAACAACCATAGTAGACCAGCAGCAAACACAGTGACCAACTCAGGAACAAGGGCATATACATATATACACAAATAATGAGGGTAAGAAGGGACAGGTGTGGGCCAGTTACAATCAAACGCTAGGGCTGGGAACAAGAAGACCCAGGTGAGGATCATAATCATGAAGGACTCAAACACTAGATAAGGGGCGACCAGTGACACCTGCTGGCCAGGCAGGAATTGATTCTGAAACCTTGCTTAAGGTCGGCATATTTTTCAGTTAGACTGAAACATTCCATGGTTCTTCCCTGTTTTTCATACAGGCTGCATGTTAATTGAGTCCATTTGTCCACAGTGGTCTTCCAACCTGTGCTTTCAGTAGTAATGTGTATTATATGTCTAGATTTATTTTGTATCCAGCTGTTTCATTCTTTTTGCTAGAAGTTTATGGGCAAATCATGCATATTCCCTATATTTTTTTGTATCATCAAACTCCATGGAATTTTCTTGTGATTTTAGTTTTTTTTTCCACGCTAAAGGAAATACTTCAGTAATTAGAAAAAGATCACTTTGCCTTTGTACTGATGGGTGTATGTTACTTCTTTTGCAATCTATTTGTAGTTACATAAACCAGATTTTGAATTGCTTTGTGTTTTTTATTTTTGAGAGCCTCTTATTTGGAAAGGGGTGGAGGTTGCCTTGTAATTATCATTCTGCTGGACTGCATGTACAATACACGCACAGCTGACGCATCAGAAGCGCAAGGTCACAGAGGGAGGACTCGGAATTCACACAGCTATCTTGCAGATGAGGTTTCTGACTTTGCTGGCCCATAAACCCAAATCTGAGATGGCTGACTTACTATGCCGGTGTAACGTATGGCCTGCCAGTAGGTCTCAGGGTTCTGGGTTATAGCTCTGCATGTGAAAGCTCGCTTTGTAGAGGCTGTATTTGGGCCATTCCCCTACAATGTGTTGGTATCAAACCTGCCAGCTCAGATGACCATGGCATCCTGATTTGGCAGCTTATTGTGGTGAGGTACAAATCATCTGGAGATCTGACCCTGCGAGATCCTTCTCACTTCCTTCTGTCAGATTTGTCTGACATGTTATTCATTGTATCTATTGTTAGTCCTCTGCGTGATGCTACGTTACATGTAGTGGGACCCAGGGTGCTGAGAATGGTGGATCCATCTGGTAAAACCTGTCAGACCCATCTCTCCTGGATCCAGACACACACTGGCCATTGGGAATTTCTGGAATTTTCCCAGTGGGCCGGTCTTCCTTTCTTCCCTAACCTTGACAATATATAACCTATTTACCAGGGGTACCCAACCCGTTGGATGATCTCAGTGTATTCCCAGTCCGGCCAGTTGATCAAGATTGGCAAAATATCCTAAGAGTCCCCAACCCCCTCAGGCGGTGGCAAAATATACCAAGGAGACGACCTTCCATGGTAAACTCCCAGGCTTTTTGTTGTCAGTGCTGTTTCCCAATTGGTGTCAGGGTGAATATGTAGCCCACGCCAGGCAGTAGTGGCCATGATGCAAGGGAAATCCGGGAGAGATCGCTGGCCCATCACAGGGCGATGTAAAGGTAACGATACACCTAAACCATGTTTATTTTCTGGGCCAGGAGACTGGGGTGTCCAGAGGGAACCCCTCGCAAATGCAGGGGGAATGTGCTGACTTTACACTCATAACAGCTGGGACTGAACTCACGGCCCTGGATGTGTGAGGCCGCAGCAAGACCCTCAGTTATTCTCAACCTTTCTGCACTTTGACCCAATTTTTGCCCTGCCAGCTCAGTCACGAAGCTATATCAAGTATAGGTTTAAATTAACGCTATGATCGAGCACTGCAGTGCAGTCTATCATAGAAATCTGATTGGATGTGCCAGTGAATTTTAAATGAATCATCTGTGGTTTAAAATCTTGAATTTGTTTAGTGTTCACTAGTTTTACACTAAACAGTTGCAGACCCAACACCCGTTTATATAGGATAATTCTAGGATTGGGTCTGAGAAATGTGATCGCGGATCAGCATGGGAGCTTGCAGGTTTTAAAATGCTTACATATCCAACTTTGCCTCGCAACCCTTTCTGAACTTTGGGCCAAATTTGTGTCGCAACCCACACGTGGGTTGAGCATCTCTGCTGTAAGGCACCATGCCGCTTCGCAAACATATGTACTCCCCCAGTTGTGTTATTAAAAATATCTCAAGCTATACACTAGTGTATGTTTCTTAAAGAATAAACATATCAGTCTCCTCTTGTTCTATTTCAAGTGAATGCTTAGCTCAGGGCTGTGAGAAATGTACTGGAGATTAAAAGATTTCACTAATTGAAATGGTTTCACTAGTCATGATACTTTCTAAGTATGACAGTAGGCAGTGCCGCTTGGACCTGGGAGTGTTAATTTACAGAAATGTTCTCAATAGGTCAATGTCACTTTTCAACATTTTGCATTCATCATCTCTGTAGACCTCCCCCCCCAAACCACAAGCAGAACTCTTAGAACCTTAAGCCATAGACCACATTTTAGATGTTTGTTTCTGAATATTTTAGTGTTTTACGGTCAAGCCAGCCTTTGCTACAACCATGGAGGTTGACAGATAGCCAATGCAATGAGGCGAAAACATTGTGGATTCTGTTGTCTTATGCGCACTGAGGTGACGTGCTGTGAAGATGCAGGGGACGCTCTTGCTCGGGGCTTCCACAGGGGACGCTCTTGCTCGGGGCTTCCACAGGGGACGCTCTTGCTCGGGTCTTCCACAGGCCCTTTTTTTCCTCGCAGAAGTGGTGCCTGTTTCCCGTGAAGTGAGACAGTGTGCTGGCTGAATCTGCGTGCCGACCGCATGTTGGAGAAATGTCGACTTGGCACGTGGTTACAGCGTGGAAGCCACCTGAGCAGCTGCAGTATCTGCAGAGTCTGTCCATTCTGCGGGGCTTCCAGCCCACGTGTGGCAGAGCAGGGATCCATGAGGAGATCTGACTGCTGAAGAACTGTTTTCATTGGCAAGTATTAGCTCAGACGTTTAACTATGCTGGAGAAGGCTGCGCAGATCGGTATCAAATTGCAACGGAGGTCCTCGAAGATGAGGACCTGGATCCACGCAGACACACGTGCGCTGACACATGTACAGTTTGTGTGAGATAACAATTGTTCATGCTTATTTTAAAACGTATGTACGTCTTAGCAGCAGTACAGGTTCTGTAGTCGTGTGAGTCACTGGAAAGGCACAGCTAAAAGAAACAGAAGATGAGACAGACTTCAAAACCAGGACCCACTGAGAGATACTTGCTGAGAAGGGTGAATGTTGGTTTTTTTAACGTGCTCTCCAGCGGCTGGGGTTAAGAACCAGGTCCATCCACTCAACAATTCCAGGATCCCCTGCAAGAACAAGCCAGTGATTTTAGGGCTGTCGTGGAGTGTGGCATGTATGTCATTGCCATGCGGTGTGGTGACAATGGGCAGGTTGGGATGGGAATGAGAAGAGGCTATTAGGGGGAGAGTATAACTCTGTGGATTAGAAGTATGTGCCTGTGACTGGAGCGTTGCTGGTTTGAATCTCATGGCTGACAGAGTAATCATGCGTATCACTAGAACGACGTCCTTGCCCTTCTTTAAGGACGCTGATCTTGTGCCCTGACCCCCATTTTCATTTTCACTCATGTGTGTGTCTCACAGAAAGCAGGAAGGGCCATGAAAAAACCAAGAAATTCCTGTACAGCAGTACTCATACAAATAGCAAATGATAAATATTGTACAGCAATACTCCCATTCATACAAATCCCAAGTACTAAGTACTGTGTAATAGTACTCATACAAGTAGCAATACTAAATGTGTAACAGTACTCAAATTATTAGCAATTACTCATACTCATACAAATAGCAAAGACTAAATACTGTGTAGCAGTACTCATACTCATACAAATGGCAAATACTGCAGCGTACAGAAGGTGTGGAATGTGTTTTCCTTAGCTATACAGCAGCACTGATTTTCCTCTTTCATCCGCTTGCTGTGGGCTTCTGCTCCAAACAGGACTGTTCCAGAAGAGCTGCCTGGATTTTCTTTTTCCAGAGTTTTTGCCTAGGCCCCTGGCTCTCGCCATTTTCACACTCTGTCCAGTGAAACTTGAAATTCCCGGAACGTGCCCTTGTCCACATGGGAAGTGCCAGGTCAGCTGGCCTTTGCTGGGCAGGGAGCCCCTGTATTCTGTCCCATGGAAGGTGCTGCTATGAAGGAGCTTCGGGGTGCAGAGACTCTGCAGATGCTCTTTTGCTTGCTGGGATTTTCCCTAAAAAACTCGTACTGCGTTTTAGCTTCTGGCACCGTGGAGGTTGCTGATATAATGGCCTCTGTGGAGCCAACTTTCCTCTTATTGGTGCAAAGTGTGCCAGGAAAACCCAGCTCTTGCTTGGCTTGTAAATACAAACAAGATACCTCTGAGGAGATAAGGCCCGGATGGTTCTGGAAGTGGCTGCCTGTTCATGGTGGAAACAGCCTTTTTCCGTGCTCGTCCTGCGACGGTGGGGAGGCACTCTGGTGGCCTTGCTGTTCCCCCCCCCCCCCC
>JAODKE010000007.1:6878158-6899152 GCA_026779605.1 Mormyrus hasselquistii | reverse complement strand
TTTATGTTTGTGTATTGTATTTCTTTTTGGGTTGGGGTTTGTTATTTTGTTTTGGTTTGGGGGTGTGTTGGTGGTTGTGGGGGGTGTGGGGGGGGGGGGGGAGGGGGAGGTTAGTGGTCACGGTTCTGAATTGCCCAGAGATTAAGCTACAGCACCCCCTATGGGACACAAAAGCACAAGACGTTCACCTACAGGTATGTGAGTCTGTGAGAAGTGCACCCCGGCGTTCTGTAAAGAATCTAAAGTTAGCTTCACGCCGATGGTATCATAGTTAAAAACCTGGCCTTACAGCTAAGAGGTTGCTGGTTTGAATCCCAGTTAGGCCCTGGTGTCCCGCTGTACAGGATAAGATGCGCAAGGCGTCTTCTTGAGTTAGGTGACGATTTTCACTGGTTTGCTTCAGCTTGTTCAAGAGTGAAGATGAGTCAAAGAAACTAGTTATTCCAGGAGTGTCAAACTCCAGTCCTTGGGGTGCGGAGCCCTGTGTAGCTTAGTTATTTCCCTGTTCCACCACTAATGATTCAGCTCAACAGCTGTGTGGTAATTAGCACAAGGTGTTGAATCAAATGTGTTAAATGAAGGGAAACCCAAAAATGTGCAGGGCTCCGCCCCCCAGGACTGAAGTTTGAGATGAGTGTGGTATTTCTGTTTAAATTATATTGCTCTCTGATGGGCATAGTAAAGTACATTTTTCTCATTTACACCAGAACTGCTTTTTTTGGCCCATGGTGTCATGTCTCTGCCCCCCCCCCGTGTCTCTGCCCCTCCGTGTCTCTGCCCCCCCCCATGTCTCTGCCCCTACGTGTCTCTGCCCCCCCATGTCTCTGCCCCCCCGTGTCTCTGCCCCCATGTCTCTGCCCCCCCATGTCTCTGCCCCCGTGTCTCTGCCCCCGTGTCTCTGCCCCCCGTATCTCGCAGGTGTCCCGCAGCCTTCAGTGACCTGGAGCATGGATGGAGGTGACCTTCCCCCAAACGCCGTCCCTCTGAGGATAGGCTCTTTGTTCCTCCACAACGTTTCCATGCAGAATGTGGGATCCTACTTCTGCTGGGCCTCCAGTCCGCTGGGGAGGTCTGTGGCCTCCAGCCTCCTGCTGGTGCCAGGTGGGTTTCAGATATGCCCGTGTCCGTGCTTTAACACAAGCCTTACGGGGGGGGGGGCTCTTGGTGGCAAACACCTTGTTGTTTGTGAGATGTAGCCCTTCTGTCACTGTCAGACCTTCAGGATAATCAGGCTAATATCAGGTGGGCATCCGTCTAGAGTGACCAGATAATCCATGTCAGGGAGGACACTCTGAGCTAGGACAGGAATTGTAAAATACCATTTCAATTAAAAGGGCCTGGATTTCACGTTAGCACTGAGTTCTCGCTGTGTGCTGATTGGTCAGTCTCCTATAATATTAATGTGAAACAGCCTTTCAGTCAAGGAAACAAACCAATCAAAGCACAAGAAGAACTGAACTATTTATCCACGCAGAGGAGCCTTTCGGTTTGAATTTAGTTTGTAAAAGCTGAAGTAGCTCAAAGTGTCCTGACATAGATTATCTGGTCACCCTACATCCATCACACTGAGAAATGTAAACACTGAAATGTAGAGAGAGTTGCTAACGCTAGGCTAAGGCCCGAGACTAAAGTACATTTAGCTGTATTTCCTATACCACTGCATTATGGGTAAGCAGCGGGCTCTATGATTCCACCCAGGATCTCAGTACACAGGCTGCTTCTAGGGGATGCGCAGGGGCATGGGTATCCTGGCAGACTCAGGGCCCCCAGAATTTGACAAGGGCTCTTGAATACATAAAATTATAGATATAATATTATGATGTTCTGGAGTGGTTCTGGGTGAGAACTTTACTCGAGAGTTCAACAGCAGCTCCCTTGCCAGGAGGTCTTTAAGTCACGACCCGCGGGATCGACATGTTTTGTGAACAGGGGACGCCCAGGGCAGGGCAGAGCAGCCAAACAAGAGCCAGAAGAGGGTGTTGATGGCCTCTCATGTGGGTACTGAGGCCGTCGCCAGACGCGGGGACATCCTGCGGATAGGTAGGCCCCCACGCTGAACCGCGCATGCTGGAGTCAGCATTGACTGCAGGTCTCACCTTCGTCTACCTCTGTTGTTCTTGCCCCCCAACCAGGGTGTCCAGTCCTCCGCAACCACACCCAGGCCATCAGGTGGACCTTCCAGAACCGCACCCTGCTGGTTTCCCACGGCCCGCAGCACAGGAGGCTGGCAGGGGGGCGGGTGCTGGAGGTGAACACGCTGCTGACCAGGTCCAGCGGCACCTATGCCTGCCATGTGCCTGCAGGCCAGCAGGGGGGGTTGGCCTGGGTCCGTGTCCACCTGGAAGGTGAGTGTGCCACAGGGAAACACCCGATACCCCGACACTAAATGATGAAAAACAAAGAATCCTCTTTGGGCCTAAGTCTTTCGACAACATAACTGTTGATAAAATGACCCGAAAGCCACTACAGTTGTTCTGTGACCTCCATCAGAAAAGCGTCCTACTCTGTCAGAAGCAGACATGCCCAGTTAAGAAAATGTTATGGAAGACAAGGGTACAGTCAAAGTTCCATTCCATTCTAGCTGCTTGACACGATACAGTAAGTACAAAAACCGCTTCTGGGAGCAAAGTGAATACGCAGGGCATTTTCACTCCAGGTTCAGTTACATGAACTTTGACCCACCAAATTTGTGTAGCTAAACCAGAGGTGGAGATTTCAGGTCAGAGAGTACAAATCCAGACCAGGATTTTGTTTCAACCAACCAGTTGAGCATAAAGAGTCACAGTCACAGAGTACTCAACTGGTTGGTTGGTTAACCCCTCAGTTCCCAGTGTGCGGGGGGCAGGGTTAACCCCTCAGTTCTCTCATTATCATGGCTGTGTCTGGACACCCTCTGCTTTTTGATTGCAAGCTGCCTACGCAAGGTTGCCGACTTCGTTCAGCTGGCTGGAGTGAGATTTTCAATTCGAGACAAGTCTGCATGCACATGCACATGCATTTACATGTATGTAGCAGTGTATTACATTGTAAATAATTTGTAGGGTTTGCAAAGAATGCTTTTGATGTAGCTAATTTTCGGTTTATAATGGAATAGTATAGTTTTCTTCCATCAGCATGAGAGTCTGAAAGTGTGAGTCTCACACCAGATGTATGACAATTTGCAAAACAAAGATGCTGCTGGACTGGCAGTAAGTATTAAGATGGAGCTTTAGGGAATGACCTAAAGCATAATTCCCATATATCTTATAGGCAGGGTTTGATAACTGGTACGCAAGTCCGTATTGGCACTATAGAGGATTAAATGTGGCAGTAATTTCTCATCATATCAGTTCATATGCATACTTTATGCTTATTTGCACTGTTATGAAAGTAACATATGATGTGGGAGAAGAACTTGTGTACCAGTTACCACAATACCTGATTTTAACACAATATCTGTAACACAATACCTGTTTATAAACCAATTCCTGTTTGTAACATATCGCTAGCTACCCTGCTACTTGCGTGTCTTTCCATACGGTATTTTCATAACTAACGTTATTCCAATATTTTGGCTGAATGAAAATACCTCGGTATACCCAAGGCCTGTATTTCCCATTCATGCGCGACACTGAGTAGACACTGGATATACGTTAGTGTGACTAAACCAGCATTTAATGTGAAATTAATAATAAATCAGATGCAGATCAAATTATACATTCAGAATTATATTTTGAAGTACTTGAACAGACCGTGAGAAAGATTCCTTTGGAATGGCAGTTTTTGTTCGAGGTCTGTATTGTCCCGTTAGCAGAGCGGGTGTATGAGGCAAAGCAGATGAAAAGGGCCGTGTCTCATCTCGCATTGGAGACATGTGGGAGACCAGGTCTTCTTTGAAGAAAGAGCCACGAGCCAGCCGCCCCCCCCCCCGCCAGCTGTGCAGGTGGCCAGCGTACTTATGATTCACTGTTCATCAGCTGATGCTGTCTTGTTGTGAGCAGAGTTGACCTGGAGCCCAGGGGAATGGACCGCCTGCAGCGCCACCTGTGGGTCAGCTGGGACCCGCTCCTGGAAGGTGCACTGCAACAGCCCCGGGGGAGAGGAAGCTCCCCCGTCGGCATGCCATCACCTCCCCAGGCCCAAGAGGAGGCCTCAGCCCTGCAATGTACAGGACTGTCCGCCGAGGTGTGCTGATATCGGGTTTTCATTGCCCTATTGCTGTATTTATGAACAGAGAGCACCATCTAGTGGGGGCAGAAAAAACAGCAAGTGGTTCATAAAGCTATATTTGGCCATCACTACCATTACCCGTTTGCTGGATTGCTGTTGTCCTGTGTATAGTTATGTGACACAAACAGAAAAGCACAATCCTTGGTGACTAGTATAAGTGATGTGTGCTCACTTCTGGATGTTTTTTTTTGTGCAGCTGGGGGGCCACCTTGTGGTCTGGCTGCTCCAGTTCCTGTGGTGGTGGAACCCGGCGTAGGCAGGTGTCCTGCCAGCAGCTGAGCTCTTCTGGCAGGGTCACAATCCTGGCTGACTCCGCCTGCTCCGGAACGCCACGTCCTCTCCACGTTGAGGGATGCCATGGACACTCCTGCTCAGGCTGGTTTGCGGGCCCCTGGGGGCAGGTGAGTCTCTGCCCTCCTGCCGTAGCCATGACGATGGCCATGGGAATGACGGTGTCATGATGTCACATCGCTTCAGTGCTCCGGACGGTGCCTAGGCCCTGCCTCAGCGATCCAGAGCCGGCCAGTGATTTGCAAGCATCACAACGGCTCCACCCTCTCCGAATCTCACTGTGATCCCAGGAACAGGTGTGTCACAGACCGGTACCTCTTAGTTAGCTGGTGCAGGAATTCATACAGGTCTGGCTGTATGTGATTATTACTGAGAATTACAATTGAAATGAATCCGCTGTAAATAAAAGCCTGCTTCACTTCAGCATCAAGTCTTGTTTTCTGTTTTGGATAGGCTCTCACAAAAGGCTGACTTTAGAAACTATGCACTGATTATGAACCCCAGCTTTATTTATAGCCCTGCGATTTTTGAAGTACATCATATGGCAAGATCCTTTATGTATTTTTCGGGTTATGTATTGTAAATATTTAGCACAAGATCGATGCTTTGATTGCAATGCCTTTGTTTAACTCTGACCTCTGCTGGACAGTCTAGGAACTACACTTTGTGCAGGTGTTGAGTTGTGGTGTTGGTATATTGGGTGCCTTTAGGTTAGCCTCCACACGGAACTGCACGTCCGAGCAGTGCAATGTGCAGTGGAGGGTAGGACCCTGGAGAGCATGCAGTGCAGTTTGCGGCAGCGGGATCCAGTCACGCAGGGTGGAGTGCATCCACAGGAGGACAGACAGGACCCAGGCGCACCAGCGCTGTGGGTGGCGGCGACGGCCATTCACATGGCGGCACTGTGTCATCACTTCCTGTGGCGGTAAGGCATGCAGACAGGCATTTAGTCAGGTGCCAGCTGCCCATAATGTGCCTCCAAATCAGATTTTTTTATTGGTAAAATGCTTACACAGGACTGGAAGTTAAGATTGCCCACTGACCTGTGGCAAGTAATTTAGATACAGGGGAGAACAAAGAAACAAAATGCTAGTTTTCTGGCTGCTAAATAAAATTTTTGGCTTGTTCCAGCTGTTTGTATAATATAGTTTATTTGAATTTCAACGTAAATGTGGTCTGTTTTTGCTTTCAGGTGCAGCTTTTAATAATGCCTTTTATTATATTTTAAAATGTGTGTTGTGAATCCTCTGCAATATCTGGACTGACGTGGGTGGGATTATTTTTACTCCTCTTTAGAAGCACCTGCTGATTTCCCTGTGTGTTCCTTATGCAGAGCTCCCGTGTCCCATGACCTTTGACCTTTGTTCTGTTTTTTCCCTCAGGTGAATGTGTAGATTCGACTCATTACTGTGCTGCCGTGAAGGAGCTCAGCCTGTGTGTCATAAATCTGTACCAGCAGAGGTGCTGTCGGTCCTGCCAGGGGAAGGAGACTCCGCCCATGCAGTGACGAGATCTGGGATTGGTCGAGGCACTAACTGGACGGCCAATGAAAATAATGGACCGTGTAAAAAGATAGACTTATAGATTGCTAATGTTCTGCCACTAACATCAGCGCTTGTCAATAATATCGCTGTATATATGAGGTGTATGTCTTTTGCGTCTTTTTTAAGAGGACGGTGAAGATAGACGTGATTTGTTTTTAGTGTAGAGGACGACCAAAGCAAGAGGCCCTGACTGATCCTTCCTAGATGCCTTTAATGTCATCACATCTTCCTCACGTTTGCTGGATGGTCTGATGAACTTCCAGCATCGCCAATCACACCTTCAAGGTGATATAATCGTGCTGTTTATACAGTATCTGCTGCCAACATAATGCTCTCACCATAGCAGAGGCTCAGCGCCCCAAGTTTGCAAAAACAACTCACAGTATTTTACCTGTAAGCCTGGCTTGATATTATAATGGAGGAACTGGAACTGCAGTGCAACTGCTGAGCTCCTTGTGAAGCAGCAGCCTTCAGACAAACACTCCATGTTCCTAACCACTACACCAGCTGCTGCCCATGGTGTTTGATGGAGATGCGCAAAAGATGACAGGAAATGGTTAAACCTCTTTGATTATCTTAAGAAAGGCATTGCAAGGAAGTTCTGTATTATAGAATATATTTAGTATTTCACAGCACTGTTTCTATGCCTGTATATAATGTTTGACAGTACATTGTATAAATCCCACTGCAAAAAAGTAACACATGGTCAATTTTTAACGAATTAGCCAAGTCTTATTTTAGGTCCAAACATTTGCTAAACTAAACACAGAAGAGAAAAGGGCCTGTGGGTATGTGCTGAATTTTCAAAAGTGTTTTGAAATGACATTCTTCTCCTGGAAACTTTCCTAACTGGCACCAAATCGTTCACTGCGTGTCTGGTTCAGTTCCTATCAAGCTGAGGACGATGTACTCAGTGGGAATCCACAGTCGTAGCAGATGTGACCTGCTTGAACTTGTTTTGTGCACACAGAGAATGTGACAAAAACTTATTTCCGTGCCAGTTTGATTGCTTTACAAAGATTTTACAAACTAAAATGAATGTTAAAATGTATTATGAACAAATCAAAAAAGTGAGTAATGTTTCTCAGTGTTTCTGTTAGACAGACTGCATGTGAGGGATCTCTGAAAGGTGCATGAATTTCATCCGGCCACCAGGGGTCACCCTCACTGGCAGGTGGTGTATTTCTAGTAATGGCCTTGTGTCCTTTTTTCAGTTGTGTTTCAAAACCTGCCTTTTATATAGGACTCTTAAAAGTGCAATATTGTACCCTGTGTGTTAACTGGCACTTTATTTTCTTATAACCAAAACCTGAAGATTGATGTATCTTTCTGCTCTGTATCTGAGAATTAAGGCCGAACACCTTCCGAGCGTAGTGTGACTTCCTGCTTCCTGAGGCCTTTCTGGCCTGAACTTCCTGTCTCTGCTTCTGATTAGCAGGCTAACCTGCTGTTAGGCACTGGGTCCTGTCTGAGAAACTGTATTGACAAAATAAAGACCATATTACCACCAAATCCACTACAAACCTTGTATACGCTCTTTATTTTTAATACTCTCCCAATAGCAATTTTTGCGCATGTTTTAAAAAATATGCGAATACACTTGTGTTAATGAATTCATATCCCACATTATTTAATTCTAAACTTGGCACATGTTAGTTAAGCTTTCCTTTGAATATTTCAATACGTAATGCTGAAACTGTAATTCACATTTGTTCTCATTATAAACATGTCAAATATATTGAGTGAAATCATGTCCAAATATAGTACAAAAAGATAAAGAATGGTGTTTGAGTAAAATCAATGTAATGAAATTAATTGTTAATGCTGTAATATGTTGCACAAATATTTCTTGTAAATAAAGACTGATCTGTTGATGTTTTTCCATTAACCCACCAATCTATCTTTGATATATTTATGACGGCTCATATGTGACCTTGATACCTTAATACATATATATAATAATGATGTTCATGACACAGAAAGCACTTTGGGTGACTTTTCAGCACATAATCACAGTTCACACTTCACGAGATCACAGCCAGCTCAGTAGCTGGGATCTCAGGTGCTCTGGCCTCCTCGTTCCTCTCCTGAGAAGACAGCTTGCGGAAGAATTTATGGCCTCGTTCATCGCTCTCCTGGAAAACGTAACCATGAGGAGAGTCGAAGCTGGCCGGGCACACGTCCGTCTTCTTGATTGTGAACTCTGCGCGATACATCGTCCTATCATCGAATGGAGACCACGTTCTCATGGGGACATTTTTGGGTTTAAAGCTTGGGTTGGGTTGGATCTGATGTTGGATGTAGTGCAGCTTAGAGGTAGTCAAGTTCTCCATCTTCTCGCTGGCTTTTGGTACTTCTTCTGGCTTGCTTCTCTTCTCTTGCTTCTGCACCATCCATGGTCTGAAAGTCTCCCTCATGGTTGTGCTGCCTTGGAAAGGAGCCATGGACCCCTTTGCACGTGAGGCAGGCTTGACAGGGATGAATGGCTGTACGTCATGTCTGATAAAATCATTCTTGGTGGTTGTGCTTAGGTCCATGGGTTCTGTGGGGCTTTCGTGGTCCACAGAATTTGAGAGCTGTGGTAGAGTCACTGGCCACTGCTGGAAACTGTCCCGGAATTCCGTACGGCTTTCGAAGGGGGCATCTGAGGTGGCCTTGGTGACCACTGGCTTGCAGCTCCCTGGCGGCTGTCCAGGTAAGCCTCGGAAGTCTGACTGGTGGGTGGTATGACCCTGGAAGGGCTGGTTGTTGGGCTGGCTCTCCTCGGGGGCCCTGACATACCTGGCCTCCAGAGCGTGAGGCACGTAGGAGATGCGGTTGGTGGTGAGGCCGTCAAAGGGGACACGGGAAAGCTTGGCTATGCTGGGAGGCTTAAAGCTTTCCCGAGGAACCAGGCCTCTAGGAACAAAAGCATCCTGGAATGTTGTTGCATTTCCAAACTTTCCAGATGGAAGGCGGTAAGTAAATTCTGGTTTCGCCAATTCCCTCTTGCTAATTTCCCATGGTCGGAAATCCTCTTTTAAAAAAGAAGTGTTATATAAGTGAACATCTTAAAAAATGACACCGAAGACCTTTTTATGCAAAAAAAAAACAATAAGGTGATTTGATCATTTGTATGCTAAAGAAAAACGATGTCCAGTTTATAATTACTGTAAATTTAGAACAACATAGAATGGATACATTTTAGGTGCCAGCAAATACATTTATTTAAGCAATCAGATGAACAGGTACAGAATTAACCTTGGAATCATCACCTTTGTATGTGGGCAGTGTGTCCACCCTCCCATCGTTCAGGTGGGATCTCCGCGATGCTCTCACAGGTACGAACGGCTGCACCTGGTATGTGTTGAAGTCCAGCTTGTACGTCGTCCTGAGATCGATGTCTCCGCTTTTAGGCCTGTACACCACTTGTTGTCTCACATATTGGGGTGTAACTTCATGAGGGATGTAGTCGGACCTGGACGGGATCAAGAGGGAAGACATTTAACCCCTTCATTTCAGACTAGAAGATATCAATTTCAGGGCACCTATAAGCACGTAAAATCACTTGCATGCTTATTACTTGAAGGTGCTGGTTCCATCCATTCTCTCCCGGTTCTCCTGGTACTCCAGCTTAGGTTTTCTGCTCTTGGGGGGGGAGTAGGGCCCATATGATGGGTATTTCTCTGCATATTCTGTCTGAACATGAACCTCGGGTCCCTTACTGTACAAGGCAGTGGACTGTTGTTTGCAGCGATGACGTCTGTAAGAACAGAATTTAATTTTTTTTAATCACCAGAGGAGACTTGACCAATGTACCACCTAGCGCCTCCAGTATTCATTGCAGTTTCTTGAGCTCAATTTTCAAGTTCAAGTTTCGAGTTTGATTGTCATGTCTGAGGAACACAGTGAAATTCTCATGTCACAGGTGCGGGTTTGGTGACAGGTGAATGAAGGGACAATGGGACCAACAGCAGTGTTTTGCTTTCTTTATAATAACAGTAGATGACGCACCAGAAACACGTTACATGGCTACATATTTATTTATTTTTAACACTGTAACTGTGACTCAAAGACTTTCATGACAGAAAAAGCTGCGGGGGAACAGGTATCGATTGTTACCTGATACCCATTACTGGGACTTCAGTGTCAATGGATAATTAAAGAAGTAACCAGTCTGAACATTTCCTTCCATTCATTTTCCAACCTCTTATCTTGGACATAATGAGTTTGTTACATAGCATCCATAACCTCAATATAAAATTAAAAGCTAATTTAATTTTTCGTAAAATACAAATTTCAGCATTAGAAACTGGACATATCTTAGATGCAGAAGTTCTCAAAGCAGGGTGGTGCTTTTAATTTCCTTACCCGCAGTTACAGATATTACAGATGCACGATCGTTTCATGATTTATTCTCCTCGTAAAGATAGTTTTCCCTGCTGCAACGACAACCCCGACCGACCCTCTGTATAGCCACCCCACACAACACAATCGTTTCCAGGGAAGCGTCATGTCTCCCAAGCAACCGGAAGGCGTCCTAGCGACGATGTCGCGTTATCCGTTCGTGCGTCAGAGGGCAAAGTTCATGAATTGCAACTTACTTCCGGAATAGGAGAGCAACGTGAATGCCAGTACTGTCTGCTGTAAGTTTGATCATCGTAGCAGCTTGTGACTGAATTAATACTATTGTTGTATATTTGGGCGTGTATAGATTAGTTGAATAGATCTGATAGCTGACTTGTGTTGAGTGAATTTTTAGAATGTGCCAAACAACCACCTTATCGTAACACCTCACGTGTAGTTTTTCCACGTTACAGTTACTTTAAGTTTTTAAATAAAATGTATAGACACGCAATTAAAAACTGACACTCCGAGTGAGTCGAGAAATGCTTGAATTAACATGTGCGTTCGTGCTGTCGTACTGCGGGCGTAAAGTGGCATGGTAGTGTTTTCATTAATATTATCTAATTGTTATGTTACATGTTCAGTTATCTTTAGTATAGTAATGATCATTATTAGTTAGCTGGATCAAAATAAATCATGTCATCGGAGTGAAGAATTAAGGCAGTAAACAATGAATATTAAGAGAACCGTAAATAAATTGTTTTATGTACTTAATAGCGTCATATTTTCTTTACAGAACAGCTGTAAATCATCGATTCAGTCTTCGAATATGGGGCACACAAGTTTGGAAAAAATCATTGCACTACAGAAAAATACATCGAATATAAGGAATCTGTGTATTTTAGCTCACGTGGATCATGGTACGTTATGTATTTAATGATCTTCATTTTATTGGTATTCAAGTTATTGCAAATGCTTCAGGCGCCTAATGTGATTCTTGCTTTGTCATGTGTAAACAGAAAAATGAATTTCTTGTTTGCGTGTTCAAGGAAGTACAACAGACAATGATAAATAACGGTAAATTGCAAGTAAAAGAAAATAACACAACGTTAGGTAAATACTTGAGAATGTACCCGAGGTGCGTTAGAGGTAGAACCCGGGGAATGAAGTATCAGACATAACAGCAGATGTGATAGTTTGTTGATTACCTGCATTGCTTACAGGTAAAAACTGAGACAGTATCTTCTGTCAAACTAGCTATCAGACTGCTGAACTCTGGCCAACGAACCAGTCCGTCATCCATATCAGCCACGCCCATTCCCGCATAGCTGTTTGTTTTGATCGTACGTTTGTTTGCCCACTTTTTATTAGTAAAATGCCATATGTACTTCCTGTATACTTCATGTTATTTTGACTTATTCAGTTTTTTGTTGCACTACGTCTTTGCAATTGTTGTGGGAATTGTGTGGCCCATTCAACTGTACTGTGACAAAATAAGTAATTTAATTATTTGATTAAATATGTTTTTTAGGGAAGACAACGCTTGCGGACTGCTTGGTCGCCAGTAACGGTATAATATCCAGTCGAATGGCGGGTAAGGTTAGTATTTTAAAATCTCACTACCCAGTTAAACTAGATATTTTGGTGCTTTTTTCAATGAAATATGGTAGAAGGGTTTGTTTTGATAATGTGTTACTTTGGTTAGATGCAATGGTGGTAAACCGTTGATTTATGCAAATTCCTAGTTAAGGTACCTGGACAGCAGGGAGGATGAACAAATCCGAGGCATAACGATGAAATCCAGTGCGATATCACTGCATTATTCCACTGGTAAGTGAAAGTGATGAGCGCCTCTGGCAGGGGTGGTCAATCTCATCCGCAAAGGGCCAGTGTGCAGGTTTTTGGGATAACCTTTAGGTCAGCTGTTCAAACCCAGGTGTGAGAACTCTTCAGCCAATCAGCCCTCTAATTAGTGACCTAATTAGGGAGTTGGAGTGAAAACCCACACCCAGAGCAGCCCTTTGTGGATAAGATTGTCCAGCCTTAGCCAAATAGCTGTAGTAACTGAATAGCAGCATGTGTCCCAGTGTCTGATCAGTGGATGCAGTAAAGTTCTCGATTAATAAGACAAATCCTTTATTTAACACCAGTACAGGTACACTGGAATGCTTCTCTTTGACAGAGGTGGATATTTCAGGTCCAGAGGCAGAGGTGGAGATTTCAGGTCCAGAAAGTAAAAATCCATTTTGTTTCAACCAACCAGTTGAGTACTCTGTGACTGTGACTCTTTGTACTCAACTGGTTGGTTGAAACAAAATCCTGGTCTGGATTTTTACTTTCTAGACCTGAAATCTCCACCTCTGCTCTTTGATGAACCCAGGAAGCTGTACATAGCTTATGGGTCACAGCACAGGGTCTGCTAACGTGCCTTGATCCAGGGCCCACTGACATATGACCGTTCTGCCAAGGCTGAGGGTTGAATCAGCGATCCTCCGATCTCTGACACAGAGACTTAGCCCAGCTATCTGTCTTCCTACCTCAGGGGACCAGGAATACCTCATTAACCTGATCGACTCTCCGGGCCACGTGGACTTCTCGTCCGAGGTGTCGACAGCAGTGAGGCTATGCGATGGGGCCATCGTCGTCCTGGACGCGGTGGAAGGGGTCTGTCCTCAGGTGCGAGTGAGCGGCCGCATTCCCGTTTACCGGCCAGCAAACACGCACAGGGTGCTGCCTGCCGCTGCCAGCCTCGTGCGATTTATCAGAGTGAAATACATCTCTTTCGTTTGGAGCGTGGTCGTGTAAACCCAATGCCGTTGGGTCCGCGTATAATGGCTCCTCCTGTGTTGTGTTAGACCCAAGCAGTGTTACGGCAGGCCTGGCTGGAGAACATCCGTCCGGTTCTGGTCATTAATAAAATCGACAGGCTGATCGTAGAACTGAAGCTCACGGCACAGGAAGCGTACGTCCATCTTCAGAAGATTCTGGAACAGGTCTGTCTTGTGATTTTTAGTTAATTTTCGGTGTGGTTTTATTACTTTTTATTTTAAACATATACAGAAACCCTTCACATCCGTGTGGGTTAGGGGCAAATAATACTTGGGTACCCCTGAGCCTAACCCTAACCCGTAACAGTCTGCAGGGTATGAATGATGGTATAAAGAGTCCATTTATTACCAATTTCTAAACCATATTTGTGAAGCGACGTCATCGTTTTCTATACACACTTTTTTATATCATATACAAATCATCTAAATTATTAAGCCCCTGTATGAACAAAGTCACTACAGATCTCTCACTACTGTGAGAGCATTACGTTTCGGACTGATTAACAGCACTGAAAACGGCTCGAAACGCGAGATTCTGTAGTCACAAAGACCTAATGATATTAATCAATTATACGATTTCTTGTGATCCGAATAATTTTCAGTATTGCGTCGTTTGTGAGTTTCTGCTACATTTCGTAAATCTCAAAAAATATTCCTGTTTAATTGATCACAGCCAGCTTGCTAATAGCCAAAACTGGAAATGTCAAATGCATGAATGTAAAGGGGTTAGTATGTTTCTCTTTTATATGTTGTGGTTTCCTTTTAAGTCTTAGTAATTTTATTTCTACGGATAGACTGAAGTTGTAGGATCCGGCGTGACACTAAAACTTTTAGACTCGCGCAAGAAATCTTTCGGCCAATCTGTATTATTCTATTGTAAACCTAAAATTAGCTACATCAAAAGCATTGGGGTAGTTTGCCAAACATACAGACTATTTACAAGGTAATAAAACTGTTGCATATAAATGGCTGTGAATGCGTGTACAGACTTGTCACAAAATGAAAATTTCACTCCAGCCAGGTGACTGAAGTTTGTCACCTTGTTTATGTGTCCGATCTTAAGAGAATCCTATATAAAAATGCAGTTCACATTATGTACTAATGTTCTCAAAAGGGCCAAAACATATTCCTGGTGGTGTTATTAGTGATCAACGATAAATCATTACTTTAGTATTATAACGGTAACGGAAAATATTTGATGTTTCTTTTTATTTTCAGTGAGTTTCAGCAAGTCAGCGTTTAGTTGTATTTTATTTGCTGCATGTTGTTTTATTTCAGTTTCCGAAACTGTTAACGAAAACTAAAACTATAATGATAATGACGCTGGTGTAAATGGATGCCAGGTAAAACATCCGCGTCTGTTGATCGTTCAGGTGAACGCCGTCACCGGCTCCCTGTTCACCTCCAAAGTCCTGGAGGAGCGAGCGGAAAAGGACACGGAAACTGCGGGCACCGGAGACGGAGGCGATCAGGTCTACGACTGGAGTGCCGGGCTGGAGGAGACTGATGATTCTCACCTCTACTTTTCCCCCGACCAGGGGAATGTGGTCTTTGCTAGTGCCGTAGACGGATGGGGTTTCAGGTACCGTCTCTCTCAACTTCATTCGGATTTAAAGTGAGCCTGCCGTTCGTTACATAAAAGGACCACTGGGGGGAGCCTTAAGATCACGTTTGAAAACACTGCAGCCTGTCGTTAACACTTAATCTAACTTTATGTAAGACAAATAGTGGCATCTGAAAAACATAATTTGGAAACAGTTATATATCAGAGCCAGCAGTCTCGACTGGTTAATAATCTGACACTGCTATATAGTAAATTAGAAAAACGTTAACGATCCCCATGCTAAATAATTGTTCTGTATAAGATGTGCATGTTGCTGTTCTTCAGGAGATGTCAAGAAAAAAAGACTCGATGATTTATCTATGTTTATAGAGTCACCAGTGGGCCGCGATGGGTTTGATGAGAAAGCAGACTCTGGTTTATCTGCCAGGGTTGTCAGTAAAAATAAACTAGTTTTAATTTTTAGTAAAGACCCTTTCTGTTCTGTATCCTGCCAGTTTATTTCCATTTCCACAGAGCCGGTATGAACAGGTCGGGCAGATGTGGTTGTCTCTTTTGTGAAGATTAGATTGAGTCTGGCACAACATTTTTGTCTGGCAAAAAAAAAATCGCCGGCAGAAAGCGTCCCCTGCACACGCTCTCGTGCGGGTTAATAATGGGGTGCGGAAATGGGTTTCGAGTAGGAGAACCGAGTCAATTTGCATCAAGATTGTATTTTATTTCAGACAGCGGATAAGTAATTTAGATACTTCAAATCAGGTCAGTGCAAGGTTGAAAGAGTGATTAATTTACTTTGCCTCAGCTAAGTAATGCTGCTTAATGGACTTCAGGAAAAAAGCAGGCGGCCGTGGGCCGGTGTGACTGGAAGATCACAGGGGCTAAGGGGGGTGGGGGGACGGGGAGACCAAGCTTAAGGAGGAGCTTTGCCATTTTCATTGCTAAAATCTAAAAATAAGGCCATTAGCACATAGCTAAGGCAGTCTGGCCGGTAATCAAGTCATTTTATTGTCACAGTGTCTTCTGCAGTTTGGAAAGATTATGGAGGGAGTTTTAGTATGAAATGCAGTGGATGCTGTCCCTGTAGCCAAACCCTAATATTCCACATCATGCCTCTGAGCTGAAAGATGGAAGGTTTTTTCTCTCTAAAGGGATGGATATTAAATTGGCAGAGACGCGTCACGCTAGGCTAGTGCTGAGTCCGAGCGAATCTAGCGCTTCCTGATGTGAGTCACCAGGACACCGTCTCAGAGCACTGCAGGTCCTAATGACGGAAACATCTGGAAAAGATGAAGGTCAGATGTTTAAGCCCGCGGGGCAATCCGATTTGAGACGTCGGTCCAAACCGAAATCGGAGCACAGGGAGTGGGGGTGCAAGCTAGTAACGGGAGGGCGGACGGTGACTTGGGACGGCTGTAGGGGGTGATCATGATCACGCCTGTCTCTGCCTTCCTGTGTCGTCCTGTGTTTCAGTGTCCAGCAGTTCGCTCACATGTACAGCCAGAAGATGGGCGTCAGGTCTGCGGTGCTGCTTAAGACCCTGTGGGGCGACTTCTATCTCAACACGAAAGCCAAGAAGATCATGAAGGGAGCTCAGGTGATTAGGTGCAGGTTTCGCATGAGGGGTGGCAGCCGTCTGCCGTATCCCTGGCCCATCCTTCTGGCCCGCTTGCCTGTCCGTTGATGCGATGACGAGTTATCCATAAAAGTTTTCTTCCATAGGCCGGTATCGTTCAAATTCCCAGCTTGGTATTTGGCTTCTGAAGCAGGCTACTGCCTGTATTGACACAAGACGTGTAGACGGCCAGCTCCCGGGGTGGGGGGTGGATACCGTGGGGCACTAAACATGATGAATGTTGTTTATCATCTGCACAGCAAAATCGAATTAGTCACTGTGAGTCACAAAGCCTCCCCTGTTTAAACAACCCCACCCCTTAAAGATAATGTCAGCATCTCGCAGGCTGTCCTTTTAATTATCAGCCGTCTTAATGAGACGCGGGCTGAGCTGGGTGGTCTGGACGTGGCGAGGGGTGACGGCCGCAGTGCTGCGCTCGCAGGTTCCACCCAGAGGCTTAGCTCCGCCCAAGAGGCTTAGCTCCGCCCCAGAGGTTTAGCTCCGCCCCAGAGGCTTAGCTCTGGGCCGATGGCTGTTGATAGGTTGTTTGGGCCTCTGTGATCTCTCCTTAATGATCCTCCACTCCCCCCTGAGTATACAACATGGGCTGCTGCTTGTGTCCACTTCAGAGCTTTGATCTCCCCTTGTTCAGCAGAAGTGAATTTTTTTTTTCTTAATTGGTATCCCTGCGATGCATTGAGCCTCTCGGTTATCTGGAGCAGAGAGACAGCTGTATCGCCCTGTCCTACCTGCCCTGGTATACTTTTTGGTTAGGACCAGAACTGGAAAAAGAACTACGTACAATGCAGTCAGATCATTTTTCTTTGATGGTCTTGTGCAAACAGAAAAACTGTAGAAAAATCCCCGCGTGGGTTGGCTGATGCCCGTCTAGGGGGCTGAGGGGGTTTGGCATTGAGACAGACACGGCTTGCTGTGTCGTGTATGTCCTTTCACCCCCCTGTCATGAGACCGGCATGGCCGGTCCGAGGTCACGATCCCCCGTCGATCCATCATCGCCTACCACCAGGCAGATGAGCTTCATCTAGAAAATTTCCATCAATACACAGACCCCCAGCTGTGGCCTTTGACCCCGAGACTCCACCCATCGGCTGCCGCGTTTCGCTTCCTTGCAAACACGACTAGGCGAATCTGCGGTGACCCCAAATATGGTCCCATCCAATGACCATTAATCTTTCACAGTATCGCATTTCACTTCAGAAGACGCCGATTAAGTAACTGTGCCGCGCTTGCGCCTCGCCAGTTAATTACAAAAGCGCAGGTCGGAAAGTAATTGCTTTTACAAATTAGATTTGACGAACACACAAAGATCAGATGTGAGAGATTAATTCTGAGTTTCAGTCTATGATGACTCTGACTCAGACAAGACCGTAGCTATTAAAAAGCACTTGATTATGTGGAGTTTCATTAAGAGCCTGACACCGGAAATTGGGGAACCGTTTCAGGAGGGTAAACATGTCACCGGTTTGAGATCGGTATCCTTTCGAGAGGGGAGAGATGACGGGGACGTTAGTGTCACTGCCATACGGTGGCCCGGAGAAAGAGGCCTTGAAGTAGCTCCTCATATGGAGTTGTTTTGGGCAAGGCGGACTGGAGCCAGAGTCAACACTCCGGAACAGAGCACTCCGGGGAAGGCCGTGTGACTCTCGGCGCACCTCATTGACCGGGAGAACACAGAAGGGATTGGTGTTTAAACAAAGCGCGCCAGTCGTAATTGGAGGATTTAGTTTGACCCTAAGAGTCCCGCAGTAAATCCCTCAATTACCTTAGTGGGAATCGTCAAAGCTGGAGGCCCTTGGCGTGAAGTCTTCTTGGGCGCCTTTGATTGCATTCTGTTCCCATTAATTTTTTTTATTACGTCTTTTAAGGCCAAAGGAAAAAAGCCACTGTTCGTCCAGCTTGTCCTTGACCATATTTGGAGTTTGTACGAGGCCGTCGTCACCAGAAGGTAATGAAGACGCTCTCTCTCACGTACAAAATGCGGCGGACGCGGGATGTTGGGCGTCGCTGCTGACGGCTTCCTCATTTTCTCCGTAGGGACAAGGAGAAGGTGGAGAAGGTGATCTCCTCCCTAGGCATCAGAGTGGCAGCCCGAGACTCCCGGCACTCAGACCCCAAAGTACTCCTCAGCGCCATCTGTGGCCAGTGGCTGCCAGTGTCCCAGGCTGTCCTCAGTATCCTTCTTTGGGGCTTGTCAGCACCAAACCGCCTTCCAGCTTCTGCTCGGGCCCAAAGGGAGGATGACCTGGTTTCTTGTGCAGTGTGAGCAATAAATCAGCTCAGGAACATCGCCGGTCTAATTTAATATTTTCGCAGGGGTTTCTGAAAACGTCGCCCCAAAAAAGTTCATTTGTGTTTCTAAGTGTGACTTTCTTGGGTAGCTGCCCTGCTACCTCTCTGCTGTGCTATCTACTGTGTAAAGTATCGCTGTAGGAGTGATTAACCAGCTGGTCTCTGCTTGTCATGGCTGGACTTCTCACCGAGGAGAGGAAGCCTTACGTCAGCTAGCTTATTGTTAGCATGTTGACAGTGTTGGAGGTTTGGATTTGCTTTGTTGTTGCCGTTTATTATTTATGAGCATGCTTTCAGTAAACACTGAGAGTTGCAGCCTGTCCGTGCTGTCCTCTCTGTTCTCTCACGCCTGTTCCACCCCGCCTCATCTGCATTAAATAGCCCCCCCGGCAGCGGAGGACACCTTTACGCCTGTCTTATCTCATGACGCCTACAGCCAAGACTGTTTCTCATCATATTAATAATGTTTTTATCTTTTTTTTTTGTTAATAAAGAAAAGCATTGCTTTGTATTTTCTCAGCATAAGGAAGCATGAACGTTTTAAATGCAGGTCCTCCAGCTCCTGGTTAGGGCCCTTCCTCAGAGCTCCCCTCCTTAACCTGCCCCCAGCGATGGCGTGCGAGAAGCTGCCGAGTCCGCTGGACGTGCCGGCCGACCGCGTGGAGAAGCTCATGTGTGCCGGAGCACGGAGATTCGACTCCCTGCCGCAGGAAACTCAGGACCTCAAGAGAGGTGATTGCAGGAAGCCTGAAAATATTTGACTTTTCCCCTCTTTGTCTTTTTTCCCAAAGCTGCTTTCTTTTTTGAGATATATTTAGCTCTCTGAAGCTCTTTCAGATGAGACGTTCAGGCAGCTATTTTTTAAGTGAATTTCTGCTTAAGGTTTCCGCCTGCCAGTGGGTCTCTGGGGGTGTAATTGTTCTGTTTGTGGCCCGTCCGGATCCTCACATTTCCTGTAAATGAAACACGTTTTTCCGCTCGACCTGCCTGTTTGGTTTTGAATCACCGTTCCTCTCCTTCCACGCAGATTCCCTTTGATCCGGGCCAGATCAGTACCAGCAGCCTGGTTCTGGTGTGACCCTGTAGGTGGGGGACCAAACTACTCCAGGTCCGCTCTGTATTTTTACACGTGTCACTTCACAGTCTCTGCTAGCTCTCCGCTTGGCTCGGCAAGATGTGGGTTTTTAATGTTTTATTTAGCCGGTGTGCCACGGGCCGTGATGGCATCGTCAGTCTCCCTTATCCTATTTCTGCTCCCCTTGCAGGATGAGATTTGTAGCACGGGCTGTTGCTGAAAGGAGGCCCGGATTTCGGTTTACCAATGCGCTTTCCCACATCTGAGGGACAATTGCTACGTCGTCGCTAACTCGACATTTTTTGGATGGATAAAAGAAAACTAATTGATGTCATTGATGGTGACAGACGGCGTGCCGGTGGATGGCTTTGGCGGACGCTAGCTGAGGGCCTGCGTGTCTTTGGGAAACCGCAGCATGCGGGTGGCATCACATAAGAGAAAAGGCACACTGGTGTCTGGGGAAGCTGATGCTGTGATGTCATCAGAAGGCGCCCCACTGCTGTGTATTTCCCTGCCCACCATTTTGTTGCTGGCCTCCTGAATATCAACACCTTTTACTTGCCTTTCTAGTTGTCGCACATCTGTTGTCCTGTATCTAGTTAAAGCAAGATTTCGGTGTTCTCTTAGATGGAGTGGTGCCCCATTCCTGTCTTTAAAGTTAATTTTCCCACCTGATAAATCCAGGCGATGGACATGTGCCAGGAAACCAAGCACAGAAATTCTCTTTTTTTTTCACTTTACAAATATGATGCACTAAACTGGTGTTTAGTGTGAATTCCTATGACAATTGACACAGACTTTTCCATTAACTATTTTTTTTAATGATGATTTTATGGTGATAGAGCCATTTTAGCCAATTTGATTGGTAAATGATTTAATGGATTTGCAGTTGGATAAAGGATGAATGGAAAAACGTGAAATGCATACAGTGGAGTGGGCCCCCAATGATCGGGGCCCCACAGTCTGAGTGTGGAGTGAGTCCTCACAGAAGGGGGGCTTGTAGTCTGATGACAGAGGGCCCCGCAGTGAACCTCCGGGGACGGGGACCTCGCAGTCAGAGGACATAGGGCTCACGGTATGAGGACTGGGGCCCTGCAGTCAGAGAATGGGGGCCCCCGGTATGAGGACTGGGGCCCCGCAGTCAGAGAATGGGGGCCCGCGGTCAGAGAATGGTGGCCCCCGGTATGAGGACTGGGGCCCCGCAGTCAGAGAATGGGGGCCCCTGGTATGAGGACTGG
>JAODKE010000007.1:6867568-6878058 GCA_026779605.1 Mormyrus hasselquistii | reverse complement strand
GGTGGCCCCCGGTATGAGGACTGGGGCCCCGCAGTCAGAGAATGGGGGCCCCTGGTATGAGGACTGGGGCCCCGCAGCTTGCACAAGGCTGCCATCCCTTCCTTAACTCGTCTGCTTCTCCTCATTCTCTTTCCAGCATTTCTGGATTGTAAGAGTGATCCAGCGACTCCAGCCATCGTTTTTGTGTCCAAGATGTTTGCTGTCGACTCCAAAGCCCTACCGCGGAACAAGCAGAGGTATGTGGAGGATCTGATTTGATTGGGGACACCGTGCGTTAAGGTGTCCATTCTTCAGATGTTCAGCCCGAGCACAGGAAAAGCGTTAAGGCCATGCCTCGGTGGCGTCTACCGACTTTCCCGAACATCTTGTGTGCCTGCGGCCCTTCTTTGAGCTCCGCCCACTTCCCCTGAAATCCGACAGCCTGGCCCTGCCATTTGCCCGGTGTGACCCCAAGGCGGCTCAGCCTCATCAGCAGTGACTCCTTACGATTTCTGTCCTGTTCCGTCAGTCCTGCAGGGGTGTTTGTCAGTGATCGCGGCATGTTCGGCATTCCCTGGTATTCCCTGCACTCACCATGACATTGATAGGTGTTTTTTGTTGAGGATGACCTGTCCCTCTCGCATGACGAGTCGGCGAGCACATGTGGCAGATAGAGGCGGGCGGTTTCACCGCTGCGCTGGTGGAGGACGCGTTTTCCTGAACTCCGCACTTCAAAGGAAACCGCAAGTAGCGCAGCTGTTAGTCAGCGCTTTGCGAGAGGCCGCCGTTCAAACCGCCGGCACGGAGAATCCCGCCAGTAAACCTCCGGCAGCCCGCCATCTTTGTTCGTGCACCTTGGGTGCTGCGCGGCCTCCTTGCCAACTCACTAATGTGATTAGGCAACGAGGCACGGCTCCCAGCTCAAGAGGCAGGGGGCGTGGGGGGTGGGGGGCAGGCCTCATTACTGAGAGCATGATCCCTTGGGGAGTCGCAGCGACAGATACGGGACCATTAGCGCTCTCGCTTTCACACGTGTGCCACATGTGGGTGCCACTCTGCACTCACACTGCGACTCGTGCGGATTTATTGGCATGGGGGGGGGGAGAGAGGCAGGGAGAGATGGGGAGAGGGAAAAAGATGGACAGTGAGAGATGGGAAGAGGCAGGGAGCAAGAGAGAGGCGAGAAGGGGAAACAGCAAGAGAGAGAGGGGGAGGAGAGAGAGAGAGAGAGGGAGAGGTGGGGAGCAGAGAGAGTAATAAGAAACAGCCTTGGGTTTCCAAACCCTGGAAATATTGTCCATTTTTCATTCTCCTAACAAGAAAGCCGTTAAAGACAGCCGAGTTCAAACATAATCCAGAACTGCCGGAATGGAGTCGCACAGCATCTGGAAGAAAGATCTGCCCCTTGGTTTGGCAGCAGCGATCGGGGTGGGGAGGAGGGGGCAGGGGCAGTGCTGCTTCCCAGGCCGCTGGTGATGTGACACAGGCAAACATGCGACGTGCCGCACTACAATCTTTCATCGGTCTAACATGAAACGCAGGAAATGCACGTTAGCAGCTTGTTCATGCGCACGGCAGCCCCTTGAGAAACTGCATTTTTTTGCGCCCAGTGCAGTGCCTGTGTCTTTTGCACGCAGAGCTCTGACCGGCTGCTCTCTCATCTTCGGACGGCAGGCTGAGAGCCGTCGACTGATGCTGATGCTAATGCAGCGCTACTGAACAGGGAGAACTCGGCCTTACCGTAGGCTTTCTTCGCGTTTCACGGCAAGCTTGTCAGTCAGGCTGAATTTGACCCTTTCATATGTGTCAGTGTAGAAATGGGGGCGAATGTGTGTTTGTGTTCGTTTTACCAAGATCGCCCAGTCATGCTTGTCGCTCAGCGATCTTAGGTGGGAGAGTGATTGTCCTGTTTGAGTTTGCCGAATTTCAGCTGGCTTGCTTTACATGGCTTCTCCTAGACTTCTTGGAAATGAAAACCCTGGGGGTTTTTTCCTCGAGGTGTTTTTGCTCTGAAGAGTCTCTGCTGCTGACTATGTATCATAGGCAGAGAGGAGATCGTATCACGCCAGATCTCAGCTGTAGCTGTAACCATAGCCGTCGTTCTACATCCTGTCATTCCACACGGATGACCAATGGCCAGGCTCACAGCAAATCTTTTTCCCGAACTTGCCGTAGTTTGTAACGTCGGGCTTCATCAGGAATAATTCCTCCCTGCCGCGCACTGATGCCTAAAAACATTAGATTGTTTATTTTTAAAGCTGGTCTTCATCTCGCTTGTTGATTGGTGCTGAATTTGTTCGGCACTTATAATCAATGCGACTGCTGTTGTTCTGCCCGGTGCTGTCTGGAAGCATTCTTCCTTGTTAATGTCTGCAGACTTCATCAAAACAAGGGGGGGGATCTGTGTCTCAGAATGTATTCCTGGTTAGAGGTCAGTGAAGTATCTGCTGCCAGCGCTCCCCCCGTCATACACCCCCCCCAGGCTATCTTTATTTATTTATCTATAAATCCCGCTTGTAGTTGTTTTTGACCCTGGATAACATAACCGTGACCTCACGCCTTGTGTGGGTAAAGTTGGGACTGAGCACACTAGCTGGCGTTTTTCTCTGTGCCAAAGGTGACCGTGCCGAAGATGGCGTCTGAGAAGTGCGGGCACTGGAGGGCGAGCCCTTGGCACCAGGGTCTGGAGAGCGGCCTTGGCCGGTCATGTGGCGGACCGAGGGCTTCACCAGATTCTGAACTGCCTTCGATATGTAGAGTGAACCGCCTTCTCACAAGCGCTGGGTTTATTTGTGGGGCAGAGGCTTCCCACCGAGTTTAGTGCCATCTGTGGCGTGCGGTTCCTGTCATGCTGGTGGTTTAATTGGCTCGAGATCCCTTTGAGAGGAAACCCTTTAAGGAAGATCCCTTTAAGATCTTTATTGTCCCGTCGCCTCTTCCATTGTGGGAAGCTGCCTACCGCCTCCTTGTGGTCAGTTTGAAGTGAGGTGTCCCATCTGCCGCAGTAACACTTTTCAGCTGTGGCATGTGGGACACATTCACGAGAGCAGCATCTGAAGGTCCCCCTCCCCACACACACGCGCACCCCCCACTGGGACCCTCTCCTTTGTTATCGTTTATGCCCATTCACTTTATCGGGTCGTAAATGTGGAGCGTGGGGGGGGGAGGGGTCGGGTAGTTAAAGAGCCTTGACCTTAGTCCCCTGCCCAAAAGATGGGGGTGGGGTTTGGCTCAGTTGTGTCAAGACTCCTCACATCCTCGTTTCATTGCTCTCGTTTGTTGTGGTTGGGCTGTTTGGGGTTTATGACTCTGCAGTTCACCGCTGGGGAAGCGCTCAGTGTTTCACTAATGAAATCGTTAGCGTGTAGCTAACGAGTGCCGTTAGCCGTCACGCCACCGCACCTCGGTGCTGCTTAATGTCTGTGCCTGCCAAAAAAAGGAGAGCTAATCACTCTTAGCTCCAAACTTTAATTGGTGTGTTGGCGGGGGGGTGTGTGTGTGTGTTATTTCTAGCACCCGCGATTTCCACGCCCATCTCCAGTGTGTCTTGATGTCCTGTGCTTGTTTTCTCTTGCTTCCCAATCTCAACCCCTCAGTTGTTAATCTCTGGGTACCAAACCGCGTTCCCCGGCGACGTACCTGGAGGCCACCCCATATGAAGCCGTATCTTCATTTGTGGTCCTGCAGATCTGAAGACGCGTCCTTGATCAGGTTGTGAGATACAACTGGTGCATTCTGGGATCGTTTCAAGGCACCGCAACTGTACCAGGAATAATAAATGACTGAAAATGCATATGTACGTGACCTAAGCAGCATATGTACGTGACTGAAATGGTGGTGAATTCTCAGCCCCTGGAGTGTCTCCCCTGAGATGTCCTTTTTGAGAAGCATCAGATGCCACCTGAGATGTGGAATGTCTCTGTTGGCTGGAGGTTGTGCGTGACGCGGTGATGTAATCCAGGTGATCTTTGAACCAACATGGCTGCATGTCTGTAGCACCCCCTTGGCTCTCTGGCTAGGGAGCATGGCGTGTTGTGTTCATGCCCACGGCAATCAGAAAACACCCCACACTCTGTTTGTCTTCCAGGCCGTTGACGCAGGACGAGATGGAGCAGCGCAGGGAGGCGGCTCGACAGAGGCATGCAGAAAAGCTGGCTGCCGCTCAGGGAGCGGGTGGCCCTGAGCAGGCCATGTCTGAAGCGGCGCCCCCTGGTGGCGGTGAGGGCTGTTTACTTAGGACCAAGTGTCATGTGGCCTGAATGTGCATTGCTGATGGGACGGAGGCTGACTTGACGATCGCTGGGGGTACCCACCGTGCCTTGAAGACTGCCTGAACTTGGTGTCTGCCTAGGAAATCCCCCATATTATTTCAACCCCCAAATATCCCTGACGCTCTTCCCCATAGACCTTAGACAAGTGTTTCCCAATCTGGTCGTCATGGACCCACAGTGAGTTTGAGAGTTTTACTTCCAGTAGGGAGCTGGAAACGAGCAAAAACTTGGACCGTCTGTGGGTCCCCGAGGGCCGGGTTTGGAAACACTGACTTAGAAACTTAAGATGTTTACGTAGCCGGCGAGGCTCTTGGCCGCCCCCTAGAGCCTCGTACGGGTATATACCCTGGCGCAGTGATCTATGAGCGTCTTTCTTATCCTTGTCTTCCTGCTCGCTGAAAACCCTCTAGCATATGACACTTGAACCTGAGCTCTTTTTTTCTTTACTGTCACTCAGTCTTTTGTGAGGATGGCTTTTTATTTTCCGCATAAACCCTCAGCGGGGCTCCTGTCCACATTCGCCTACGTGTTTATGTGGACCCTCCCCCGCAGGCAATGACGTCATCTCTAGGCCCTCTGATGCGACAGCCTTGAAAGTGAACCGGCCAGAGGAGGACGAGGACGAGGAAGAAAAGGAGCATTTCATCGCCTTTGCCCGGGTGTACAGTGGCGTGGTCAGAAGGGGCCAGAAGGTCTTTGTGCTCAGTCCCAAGTATGACCCCGCAGTGGGTCTGCAGACGGTGAGAGCACTCCCGCCAAAATACGCTACTCTTCTAATTAGATTTCAGAGCTCAGAAAAGCAGCCATACCCCTCTCAGCTGTATTGTACGGTGATGGTAAAAATCTTCTGGGCGGGGCTACAGCATGGTCTTAATTACCGATTGGCTGTATTTGACAGGACACAATAATCCTGCCCACCAAAGGACCCCAACGGCATCTGTGATTGGCCATCCTCAGTAAAGCTACCTTTAGTTGTTATTTAGAACTTCGCAGAGCTGGTTGATGGAATTAATAGGCTTGCGTTTTGCAGGCACGTAGTTCGTGAGTTTGCAGCACACGGCGTGGCCCTAAAGGGGCCCCCAGCGCCAGCCGTAATGTGCCGGGCCGGCCAAGGGCCATAGACAGCATGGTTATAATTTGTAATTTGCACACCCCCAATTTAATCATACTTGAATTAAAAAGAAACCGGTTAGGGACAGACTTTGAAGTGAGATCCTGCGATCGCCCCCCCACCCCGCTGACTGCGCCTCTGTGTCTCTGCGCCTCCTCCAGCTGCCCCCTGGCTGCCCCCCCGCAGACGATCTCCCGCCCGTGCCCCACCTGACCTGCCGCCCCCTGGAGAGTCTCTACCTCCTGATGGGCCGAGAGCTGGAGGAGCTGGAGGAGGTGCCCTCAGGCAACGTGCTGGGTGCGTACCCTGTGCCAACCCCCACCCCGCGGGGGGGGGGGGGGGGCTCCTACTTTTATTTCTCCTTATCTTGTTTTTGAGCTCCAATGCCTCTGGCTCCGTAACAAAGGAAACGCAGACACATCGACGGCCCCCTTTCACTGATTAAATTTAACACACCCCAAAGGCTTCTGCCCCCTCCCCATAACAATATGACAGAACATAATCTTTTAAGAAATGACACCAATATGCTATCGAATATAAAACCCAAACGGCCATAAAACTATAGGCAGCACCGGCCGTATGTTGTGATCACCCGGATGTCAGAGTTTGATTCGTCTTAATTGGCGTAGAATGGAAATCGCACGCTGTCAGACAACGTCTTCAGCAGAGTGTGATGCTTGGAGGTGCTGAGATTGTCTGCCCGGTGTTTCATAAAGGCTCTTTATAAATAGTCGTTGCGGTGTGCGCCGCCTGAATCACTGTCCTCAGTCCGTCCTTCGGTGAGTCGCTTCCAGTTAGACAGATGGACTGGAAGCCTTATCAGAAATATGTGCTTTGAGGAAGAGAGAAGCCTGCAGATGAGATGTTTTATATCTGTCTAACTGTTTCTGTACATATTATGTGTGGTTTTTTTTTTGTTTTTTTTTTTGTGAGCGTAGTGAGTTTGGCCATGAGGGGGCGCTCATGTGGGAGGGTTTTATATCTCGTGCTGTTTGTCTTTATTCATTTCTGCCTCCCTCTGTCTGTCTGGTTGTCCATTCCTCCATTCTGCTCTATACCTGTCTGCTTTTCTCTATGTGTCTGAATGACCAAATATTTCCAGTTATTCTGTGGGATGGTTTTTGTTACTTTTTTATTATTAGAAAGCAGTATGATTACCCCTCCCTCCCCATCCTACCCCACACACCCCCCGTTCCCCATGTGTGGTCTCATCAGCGATGTGTCGCCTCGCCGTTTCAGCGACAAAACAAAGTGCTTTGCTGGCGATAAATTGCGAGCGTGTGCTCAGAAGGCCCTTCCCGCGCGCAGTGATCACTGAACGAGCTGCGGAGCGTGAGATTAATTGTCATTTTTATCTGCTCAGACCATAAGTTCTGTTAATCTTCTCCTAATGGATGGCAGTTGGCATTATCTGATGCATTACTAAGATCCATTTCCTCTGATACACATCCAGGAATTCCTTTTCGCAACGAGTTTCCAGCTCTAGATAGAACCTTTTGGACGGAATTAATGACACGTTCCGCTGTTGGTTGCAGGCGCCTTTGAGAACTTCGTCCTGACCTTTTTAACACTCCCCAACGCGAACAGAACTCCTGAACTGAGGGTCTGCTGCCTTTATATGATGTCAGCGCTACTGTGTATGATGTAATATAATGCTCACTAGTTTGTGTATGAAGTCATAAAGCCCTTCAAAGAGGGAAATTATGAAGTTACCCTTAATCAGACGTTGACGTGAAGAATGATGTCTCATACTGGGAATTGTTTATTTGCTGGTTGGATACTGAGGTAGCTGACATCACTGCAAACGAATGAGTTAATGTCCCACTGTTGGGGACTGGTGGTGAAGTTGGAAGGCAGGACGGAAAATGGAATGGCGATGACTGCATTCGAAAACCCGCGCACAATGCTGCCCCGTTTACCATGTGATTATTCCCTTAATCAGATGGAATACATCCCAAAAGCTCCGTATCCACAATTTGCCCCGCCAATCTTCTCCTTGCCGATTTGGGAAAATGTTAATATGTGCAAATTACACAGTGAGTGGATCTTACGAGGTCGCTCAAAAATGATTAATCACGAACGCTAATTAAATATTTCTGTTAAGCTGTGGTACTCTTGAGAAATTGTGCTTTTTTTTGTTAAGGTTAAATCTTCGGGAAATTTGCTACCTTAAGTCCCCCAAGCGTGTAATTTTAATAAAAATTTTGGGATTGGGATTAAAGACAAGGCTTCCGAACAGAATAGTGATCCTTTATTGATCCCTGTGGCGAAATTCTCTTTTCATCTACTCCATCTTATTCTCCGTGAGACACATGGAGTTCTGTAATCAAACGTTGCTGTTTGCCTAATGCTTGTCAGTGATGATGATATATATTTTGGGTGTGGTGGGGGTGGGGGGAGGGGTCGTCTTCTTTTTTTTCCTGGCCTGACTCAGTTTGCAGTCATTAAGCCCACAGATTCATAGCTGGTCGTCATCTCTGGAGAACAAACGCGTGTGATGTGGGTGACAGATTTTTCAGACCACATCAAGGGATCTTCGATGGCCGCGTGACAGAGACTCCCTCAGTCAGGCCACGAAACCCCCCCCCCACCCGCTGGTCACATCTGGGACACCACGCTCTTCTGTTTTCCCACAGCCATGTGTCACACCATGCCAGCTGACACTGCCACCTGTGCCATCTGCCCTGCTCCCCCCTCCCCAAACCATCATGTATTTATACACTTCCTTAAAAATCACTGTGCTGCTCTGCTCCTTTTCTGTTCTGGTTAATTTGGTGAATGTGTGAGGATGTCCGAGTGGGACTCTTTAATGACTGTTTAAAAGGGCCACATTTAAACTTAAGCACCATCAATGGGCTGGCGTGCAAGTTCCTTCACGGTCGAGATGCAGCATTTTTGTTTTTATCTGGTTTATTTTGACACCGGTGGCAGATGTCTGTCTTCCGATGCTTGACAGCGAGTGTACATGTCACTCTGATCTGAATTGAACCTTTAATGTGCAGATGCATTTCTTATGGGCATTTATCTGAATCCAGTCCCAAGGGGGCGGTCCTTATCTTATCGTCTATGGTCGGTCATGTGGTCATAGTTGTTTTTTCAGGCAGTAGCTGGTGCTGCCCCTTATTCACCAGAGCCTAACCACTTTGGTTTCTGTAGATCAGCACACAGCAGTTACAGCTGCAGTTTCTTCTTTGTTTTGTTATTTGTTCGGTTGGTTGGTTGTCGGTTATTTGTTATGTTGTAGAAAATCAGTCCAGGGTGACTCCTAGTGTATTTCTGAGGATGAGTATAAAAGGAGCGTGTCATGTGGCGGGCTCATGCTTGCCGTACTCCACCTGCCTCCAAGTGTGTTCTCTGTGAGCCTGTGAGCGCTCTCCTGCCTGAGGATGCAGACCCATAGGATCGGATGCTGATCCACATCTGTACCTTAAAAGCTGTCGGAATATCTTTCTCTGGTCACAGTAACTATGGCCCCTTGGGGAATAACTGTGGTCCACTTGAACTTGTACCCCCGGTAACAGTTACCTGGCAACTCGGATGCAGAGGACACGGCCCTTTGGACAGTATTAACCTAATAAAATTAGTGAGAGGATGCTGGACTCGTCTGTAGAAATGATCCTCTTTATTATTAATGCGCCTTTTAAAATGATGAATTCTATCACCTGAAGGCTCCGTTTGTGGCATTTGGGCAATTAAGATCATGAATCAAATTGCTTCTGAAATATAAAAAATATTTGTCATTTGAAAAGTTTCGTCTTAATTAACTTTTTTTGATGAGAAATGACAGAGAGGAGAGCATCGATTTTTATATGAAGTATCAGCCCACTGTGAGGACAATTGCCTTAGAAGTGAGAACTTTTATCTTGTTAAATTGGTTTTTCTCTTTGAAGCTGCTATTATTTGTGCTTATTTCAGTTTTACATGTCAGCGTGTTAATATAATGCTCAGTAAGAAGTGCTCACTTTTAATCTTGTTTTTATTTTAATCCTCTAGCGCTGACTGTACTGCGAGAATCGGGTCCTTTCTTTGTGTGCGGTCGCAGCGGAGGAACGGGAGGGTACGGGATGGGCCTCAGCTGCAGACGCCGGTGTCAGTCTGCGCTGTCTGACCTCGCATTTCGGAGAGGCCAAAGAGGACGGGCGAGATGAAATCCTTACCGTCTGCAGCTGTCGGCGGGAATGGGAAACGCCACGCCGTTCTCGGTCAGAGGAAAGACTGCCTTTCCCTGGGGACTGTGATGAACTCCGCCGGCAGGAAGCTGGGCCTCAGTCCTCATGTTTGTCGAGTCAGCACATGGTGAGATTTGCTGGGACATGAAACGTCCAAGCGAGCGGAAGCGACTAGGGGGCTTCCTGCGTTTTACGCGGCTCTCCTTGGGGAGACTGCCCCCACCCACCCACCCACCCGCGAGCCAGACCGCATCCTCGTTTGTGTTTGTGATTATGTTTCTGTTTGTCCCATGATTTCTGCATTGGTGTCTGCTACAGTATTCCACTGCGTGCGGTCTTGTAGGTTCATAGTAGAGGGGGCCGCATCATGGACACTGAGATGCGCGTCGGCGTGGAGGGCCCGTGCTCACGCGGCATGTGGCCCCCACCCCCACCTCCCCACCATGCTGCCGATGGAGACATCGGCTGCGTCAGACTCGCCACAATGCAAACCAGCTGCTTCCACAGCCGTCCTCAAATCTGGGGGGGGGGCGGTGGGTTTGTAAACAGAGTGATGAATAATGCTGATTCAACGGCGGGGGCTGCTTGCTTTGTTTCCCGTTAGGGCGCTCCCTTGTGCGTCCCCGGGGCTCTGAACACGCGGCGTATCTCAGCAGGATCCCTCCCTGTGCTGCTGCTGTGAACCTTGCCCCTTTGTTTGCCTGCTACCTGCCCTGCGTTGGGGGGGGGGGGACCCCAGCCTCTTGTTTTTGTCTTTTTTTTATTCACACCAGAGAATGTTCCTCAGGTATTTATTGACCAGTGAAGCAAATTTTCTCTCCCCTTCTTCACCCCCCCCACCTGGTGTGACCTAGATTCCAGACTCTGCTGCTCCATTGAAATGTAGCCATTCAGGGTTTGCTGTTCACGTGAGAAATTCTGCTTCAGAGCCTGTGGAATAAATGGGAAATATACCCAGTT
>JAODKE010000007.1:6811895-6848517 GCA_026779605.1 Mormyrus hasselquistii | reverse complement strand
GGGGGGGGCACAGGGGGGGGGGGGGGGGCAGGAAAAGGGGCAAAGGCGTGGGGGGGGGGGGGGGCGGGGGGGGGGGGGGGGAAAGGGGGGGGAGATAGAAAAGGGGGTGGAGACAGTGGCAGGGGCTGGGACAAAAAAGGGGTTGGGGACAGTGACAGGGGTGGGGACAGCAAAGGAGGCGGGGACAGTGGCAAAGGTGGGGACAGTGGCAGGGGCGGAGACAGCAAAGGGGGTGGGGAAAGTGGCAAGGGTGGGGACAGCAAGGGGGGTGGGGACAGTGGCAGGGGCGGGGACAAAAAAGGGGGTGGGGACAGCAGTGTGGGTGGGCACAGTGGAGGGGGTGGCACCAGTGGCTACAGGGACTTTGACAACAGCATCGTCAGCGGCTTCCAGCTAGCCACCCTGGCAGGGCCCATGTGCGAGGAGCCTCTGATGGGCGTGTGCTTCTCAGTAGAGAGCTGGGACATGAACATCCCCAGACAGGACTCTATGGAAGGAGGCGGGGCTCCAGTGGAGGGTGGGGGTCAGGGGAAGGCTGAAGAGGACGCCCCAGAGTCAGGGGACGCGGCGGCCAGAAGGGGCCAGGCTAAACGCAGGAACGACGTGGCGCTCTCTGACTGCTATGGGCCCTTCTCCGGACAGCTGATCGCGGCCATGAAGGAAGCCTGTCGCTACGCCTTCCAATCAAAGCCACAGAGGCTGATGGCTGCCATGTACACCTGTGAGATCATGGCTACCGCTGAGGTGCTAGGTAAGACAACATATACACAATAAGGAAAGGGGGTGCCGTCTTATCGGAGGGGATGTGCGCTTGGGGGGGTATGCTGTACCTGTGTTGTGTGGGGACAGCATAGTGCAAGTGAAGTGGCATATGAACTGGCTATAGAGTGTGAGTGTGGCATCCCATTCCACCCCGTACGGCAAGCAGCACTGAGACCTTGCTCAGCTGCAGTGATGTCATCCTGCAGTTCTCCAGGATACGAGTGGGAGGGTGTGTGGGGAAGCTGCATCTGTAGCCCTGCAAGCTGGCAGGCATGTAGGTCCTCGCCCTGTAAAGGGGGGGGGGTTTCAATAAATGACCCCATTTTACATCTTTGTTTTAAATGCTCTCTGCAGGTTTTGGGGACATTTCTGAGGGAGTTTTTCCAATAAAGTAGCTTTTCAAAGACCACGTACTGCCTCGGTCTCCCAATTATAACATTTAACATATTTTAGTTATTCTATGATCCCTGAAATGGCAAATGTGGGACCGGCGGTGTTTTTAGTGCTGATTGTTAAGAAATTACTGCGACGCATGTTTGACAGGCGGGACAGCGGGATTACGTTTTTCCCTTACAAAGCTGTTGCTGTGAAACGGGAGCGCGGTTTCCTGCAATATTGTCACACTTCCTGTCTCCTACAAATTATCGGGCTTGTGGGAATCTGGTCTGTTTTTAAGGGCTGCAGGGTGCTCCTGATCATGTGTCCCCCCCCCCAGGTCGTGTCTACGCCGTCCTGTCCAAGAGGGAGGGCCGCGTCCTGCAGGAGGAGATGAAGGAGGGTTCTGAGGTCTTCATCATCAAGGCCGTGCTGCCAGTAGCCGAGAGTTTCGGCTTTGCAGATGAGATCAGGAAGCGCACCAGCGGCCTGGCCAGTCCCCAGTTGGTGTTTAGCCACTGGGAGGTGAGTTTTGGGGCTGCTTGGAACGGGTCGGAGCGCGTCAGAACTGGTCAGGGGGGCTGCAGAACAGCCCGGTCTTGCCTTACCGCCAACGTCACTAACGTCACCAACGTCACCAACACATTTCCGTCACATAATTCCGACGGAAGCTCTTGCAAGTTCTCATTAACACAGCTGGTCTTCTGGCTTCTGGTTTGTTTTTGTGAGTAGGGAGCCAAACAAATTTCTGAACCGTAGAATGGGAGGAGGTAGCTGATTAATATTCATAAAGGAAGTGGTACTTGATTGGTCGGTGATGATGCTTTTGGGAATTTTTTTTTTTGTAGTTCTCAAAAAAAAAAAAAAACGTTTTTTTTGTACCAGTGGCCAAGACTCTTAGGTCGCTGACCAGCTAAATAAATTTTAAATAAAATTAATGTAGCCTGGGGGAAAGGGGCCGATCAGGTATGTGCCGAACCCCGCAAGCAGCCTGTGGCTCCCGTTCTTGTCTCTGTGAGAGTGTGGAAAGCTGTGTTTCTGTGAGAACGTGACCCCTTCAGGTATTAGGACCCGGGTGACTCCATGTGGGCTTTTACCTGCATCATGAAAAGGTCGTGTACGATTTGCCTCTCCGGGCCCTGCTGCTCTCTTCTCTCTCTGTCTTTCTCTCTGCTGCTTTTCCACCATGTCAGGTTCCGTACTTTTGGTACTTCAAAAAGGTACCAAAAGTACAGTACATAAAGATGATGGTTTTCCACTGGTGTAAGAACTGGTCTCAGCGCCAAATGACATCATAACGCGAGGCAGGGTATTTTATACCGAATTCAAGAAATGGCTGTAGCAGGACTGGATGACGTGCATATTAGTGCATATTAATATCAACATCGCATGTTATGCACACCCAATTCTTACTCCCCTAGTCAGCTAGATAAGATCAGGCTTTTTCTTACCTTCAGTTTGGTGCAGATATTATAATACAGGAAGTTAAGTATTATGCATTTTCAAGATTATCTAGTATATATTGTATATATTTAAAAATTGACCGAGAACAGGCACCCAACAAACACCAGTAAGAAAGCAGGGTGGTTAGATGCAGGACTGTCATGTTCATCCACGGTGGGTAATTTACACGATGCTAAAGACACACGATCAAACAGGGTGCACATAAGACACGGGCAAACACACACACGACAGTAGGGAAATTCAACTATAATTATAGGTACAACAACAACAATACAACAGGGGCTATTTACAATTGCACGCAGGGCATGCTGGGATATTCTAACCCCACTGGCGCAACACTATCCTGATCTAGTTGTATCTGTTCTTCCGACCAACTAAAGCTTTTGTCACTTCATTTGTCCACAAATGAATTATTATTAATTTTATTGGTCACCTGGAAAATGCCCAGTACTAACAAGCTGAAAGGATCCACATTGCTGCTTTTTGTAGCGGCGTCGGACATACCTCGGTCAATAAATTGATTCCCCTCCCGTACATGTATAATACTGGGACGAGGACAGTAGTCCGATTAAATGGTGTAGACTAGCTGTGCATGTAGACGTACTGACTGTCTTTGTGGACTTGATGGAATTAATGGAAGTAACGTTTGTGTTGCTTTTTTTTCAACTCCCACGCGAGCTAAAAAAAAATGACGGTAAACAAAAACTGATGCTTTTAGTTTGGTTTAAAAAATGCAGATGAAATGTTTTCAAGTGGCAGGCGTCTGTTTGTGGGAGTGTCTGCCTTTGAAGCTGTGAGGCTTTCGGAGAGCAAGTCCCAGCGGTGCGACTCAAACCCACGCACACACACACACACACACACACACACACACACACACACAAGGTGTTTTTATTTTCTTTTCCTAGTCAGAGTGCTTTTCAGGCTGGATAGGGCGCGAGCCCCTAGCCTGTAATTTGGGGGCGTGGAGTAAAGCACCAGGTTAACACAGAGCAACCAAACGACGCGTATAGTGAGTTTGCATGCTGACCCAAAATGACCCCCAACTCACGGAGTGCGTCTGATGAATGGGGTTCTAGGTTTGCCCCAAGGACGAGGACTTGTTAACGGGGAAGGGGCTGTGGGGGGTGGCGTTCAGACACGCCGCGCCACATGTGCTGGGATGTTATACCTGTGCCTGGCACACGCCCAGACGCCCCGCTGACATCTCACCATCTGGTGCCTGGCGCGTGTTACCTGGGGTGACAGCGCCATGGCGATTGAGCCGTGCAGGATGGAGCGACACGGCGGTGCAAAGCCGTGAACGTTTTAATGACCGGGTTCACTGACACCTCTCCAGCCAGGTCAAGGTCCGTGACCCTCGTTGTCCGAAAATCTAACAAAGATAGCCCTAAGAAACTGAACACCCCTTCTTTAACCAAAACTACCAGATTTCATTTCATCGTCACTTAGTATAGCCGATCCAAGTCATCTCTCAACTTCTATAGAAATGGATGTTTTAGTGGAGCAGCGCAGGTTGAATACCTCTCCTCTGCGTTTAACAGCATGACCCTCATGGGTTTTGAGGCTGTACCTTGCGCGTTAAGTAGCTGGCATCCTGGCCTGGCTCATTAATTACTGAATGTCTCTGTTTGGTCTTTTCACTTCCTGCTATAATTGCTCTCGTATCACTCAGTCTTCATGCATATTGAAATGGCGTCTCACCATTTATTTCTTTAGTTATTGCTCTATTAAAGCCACCTTTCGCATGTTTTTGTTGTCTTTACTGAAAAAACTGGGCTGTGGCGGGTCACCAAGACCATCCCCTGCCAAGACTCCGCCCGCTAACACCAAAACCCTGCCGCCCCCGACCTCTCTGGTTGGTACAAATATGCCTGTTGCCGGGCCTGATGTCTGGCACAAGCATTAGGAGCCGCACGACGGGAAAATGTTTCTGAGAAGGTTCTCTGTCAAGACAGGAAGTTTTTCGTCTGTGTCAACTTGTACTTTTTGTGTGTGAGTAACACTTTCACAGTGACGCGCTTTTCCCTTTGTCCTGTGCTCTGAATGACACATCTGTTTACAAAATGAAATCTGAATCTGTCGCATGTTAATTGTCCTGCACTGGGTGGCTCAGCGGGCTAAATCTCCATACCTGTGCTCAGAAGGTCGCCGGTCTGAGCCCCGGCCTCGACAGAATAGCCTCATGTCCGTGGAGCCTTGAGCAAGGCCCTTAGCCCCCAGCTCCAGGGATGCCACCCGTTGGCTGACCCCATGCTGTGACTGCAAGCTATGTAGAGCAAGATGGGGTAGGTAAAGAAAACAATGCCAATATATCTGTACTTGTGCAGATAGCAAATAAAGGATTATTATTGTTATTAATAATAATAATAATAATAATAATAATGATAATAGTAGTAGTAATCAGAGACTGTTCGAGGTAATAAACACCCTTGGGTTGGGGGCTAATTTGAGTCCTAAAATACTTCTGAGGTGGGCAGTTGCCCTTAAAGACCCTTGCCCAGCCGGGGAGGGGCTCGCCTTCAAAACCGGGTTGTTTCCTGCATCCAACTTTTCCCATGATTCCTGAAGGGCCATCTACTGGCTGTAATTAGTCACTGCAAGGCAAGCATTAATTGATTACTACCACCTGATGTACCAATTGAAGTGCAGTCTAATGTAAGCATTTGGAATGTAAACCAAGGCTACATTTGTTCAGAGATGTAAAATAACAAAATGCAAATACTTTGTTACCATAGTTAACCAGGATTTTTATGGATTCGTACTTGAATATTTCACGTAGTTGCAACTTTCACTTTACGCTTCTGAGCCGAGTAGCGACTTTTTATTCTGATGCATTGTGCATGACCATCGTTACTCATTTAAATATATACAGTAAAACCTTGGATTGCGAGCATAATTCGTTCTGGAAACATGCTCGTAATCCAAAGCACTTGTATATCAAAGCGAATTTTCCCATTTAAAATAATGGAAACTCAGATGATTCGTTCCACGACCCAAAAATATTCATATAAAAAATGCCTCACTGGAATCTTTTCCTTTTTGTGTGACTTTAACAAGGATCCTATCCAATGACAGCCGCTTTTGCCGCCTCTTTACATTTCGTGAAAATGTGGACATTGCATTGTCGTCAAACAGATCCATCGCTCGCACTGCTACGCCCTTATTCGGGTGGTGCTTTTCTACTAAATTTTGACTATACGAGTGAGGCACGCCGACTGAGACCAAGCATGGGAGATGCCGATTACCCACAATCCCGCAGCGAAAGAGAAAAACCATCAGCTCGGTTGTGATCATGTGACGCTTGGCAGACAAAGCACATACGTAATACTCATATTGCTAGAGTTTCCTCACTTATCAAGTTAAAATTTATTTAAAATTTTTGCTCGTCTTGCAAAACACTCGCGAACCAAGTTACTCGCAACCCAAGCTTTGACTGTATATTATATAATTGTATGCAGGACAGCTGAGTGTAAGGCTGCATGATTCTGGGTACAATATAAATCGCAATTTTTTTTTCATTCAGAATCAAGATCATGATCTTTTTCTCATGATTTTTGAACTATATATATAGGCATATAAATATAGGCATTAAAAATTGTCTATGGCGATTGAACAAACAATTGTAGACATGCATTATATAGTCGGTTAACATATCAAACTTGTCTCATATTTTATGTTTTGTCTTTTTCCACAGATTAAAAAACTCATTCAGCTTATGTGCTTCAGGAAGCTCGTCAATTTTCATGTTTTTCCAAAAAAATGCAAAAAATGCTTTACTCTTGCGATTGTTTTCTTAACTGTCATGCACTGAAACTTACAATGAAGGGTTGTAGGTTTGCTTTGAACCTTGGTGGGCACCAAATCTGCTCTGAAATCCCCCTCCCCAATAAACACATGTCCAAACCATCCATACCTGGATCTACAGCCTTGTTACAATACCATTCTCAGCCCTGTCACGAGAGAATTTAAAAGGCTGGGTTGTTTGTGTACGATCAGGCCTTTGAATGTACAGTAGATCCTTGGAACTCAAACGCCTCTTAACCCGACCAACTTGGGCGTTGAATGAGTCTGTCAAATTTTTCTTTAACTTGTACTTCGACTGAAATATTGGAATTTAACCGCTCCTGCTTAAAGTTGTATAGGTCAACAGGCATTCAACCAGAACTCGACCAACTTGGAAACCAACAAAACGAAACAGACCTGCTAAAACCAGGTACAGATCGAGACGCATCTCTGAAGGGCTGAGACAAAGGCAAATGGACCTCCTGTCACTCTCGGTTACGGTGGTGCCGTTCTGTGTTTGGAGTGATTTTTTTTGTGCTTTATCTACAGTGCGTTTAGTGATACAGTGATCATGGCCGAAAGTGAGCAGTGATCAGCAAACCAAAGAGGAAAGTAGTGAAAATAACCGTAGAACTTAAAAAGGATAATGATAGTGAGACGTGAAGGTGGTGCACGTGTCTCTACTCTCACTTTGGAGTATCGGATTGTCATTTATTTCATGGCTATTGCTTTGGTACATGTGCTTTTTTCGTGTGTGTCTTAGTATCATATTAACTGTTAATGCCTTTTATCATCAGGTAGGTAGGTAGATAAGTTTGAACAAGCAATCATTTGAGGGTCTGGAACAGATTTAATTCATTTACATTATTTCTTATGGGAAAATTCGAGTTGGCCCTCGACCAAATCGCAACTCGACCAGCCTTCTGGAACGAATTAAGTTTGTGTTCCAAGGTACTACTGTATAGTACTTTTTACTTAAGATCTTTTAAAACCAGGTATTTACTTCAGTAGTATATTATTGGATGACTTAAGTAACATTATCGGTGTGGTAAATGTACTTACAAGTTTGACAGTTCAGTACTTTTTTCACCGCTGCATTTGTTGCCAGTTAGCCTATTGCTAATTAATTATACATGTTAATTATATAACAATAGGCTAACTACCAACTATTTACACACCCTTCTGGTAGTGCAGAGCTGATCCTTAACTTACACCTCTATGTTATTATAAAATGAAATTATTTTTCCTGTTTACATATTAATAGTTATATACCTCCAGTTGCCTGGTTAAAAGCAGTAACTGTGAGCAGGACACAGCTGTAATAAAACAGTAGTTAATGCTCTGTGGGAATAGTTCCTGAGTGAGGTCACCGAGCCGCCGCTGTGCTGTTCAGGGTAGTCCACGTTTCTAGTTTCCGTTGCTTGTTGTCTGGCTAACGTGTTGTCCTGTCACGTGCATTTTCAAAGTGTAATTTGGTAGCTATGATGGCACGCTGCATTCATCAGGGTGGGTCATGTGTCAGTACTGCCTGGTCATGTGTCAGTGCTGCCTGGTCATGTGACCATGCTGCCTGGTCATGTGACCATGCTGCCTGCCATGGGCAGCACTATGTTCTCCCTAGGATCAGTTTTAGTGGTTTTTAGGTCTTGCAGGCATTCATTCCTGAGAGATTTTATTATTTTCTGTTTTAACATGTCAGAAGTAATAGTCTCATCAGATTGCAATTAATCATTTGCACTGGATTTTATGCAATTTATAATTTAATGTGTGCTTACATTGCATGCCTAATGGTAGATGATGATATGCATATATCAGTGCTGTGCCTTCTGGATATGGTTTTAAAATATGGGACTCATTTTGAAAATATTCTTTTACATTTAATGTTACGTTGTCAACAGTGAGACTCTGTGTCAGTCTTTAATATTTAACTTCCAAGATATGTTGTTAAAGTCACACCTCTGTGCTTGTGCTGTTTAACAAGCTTTCTGTGTGACAGTGTAGGGGTCCAGGGACAATCCCTCCATGTCAGTCAGCGGGTCCAGGGACAGTCCCCTCAGTGTCAGTTAGCGGGTCCAGGGACAGTCCCCTCCTGTCAGTCAGCGGGTCCAGGGACAGTCCCCTCCTGTCAGTCAGCGGGTCCAGGGACAGTCCCCTCAGTGTCAGTCAGCGGGTCTAGGGACAGTCCCCTCCGTGTCAGTCAGCGGGCCCAGGGACAGTTCCTCCGTGTCAGTCAGCGGGTCAAGGGATAATCCCTCCGTGTCAGTCAGCGGGTCCAGGGACAATCCCTCCGTGTCAGTCAGCGGGTCCAGGGACAGTCCCCTCCATGTCAGTCAGCGGGTCAAGGGACAGTTCCTCCGTGTCAGTCAGCGGGCCCAGGGACAGTTCCTCCGTGTCAGTCAGCGGGCCCAGGGACAGTCCCTCCGTGTCAGTCAGCGGGTCCAGGGACAGTCCCCTCAGTGTCAGTCAGCGGGTCAAGGGACAATCCCTCCTTGTCAGTCATCGGGTCCACGGACAGTCCCCTCCGTGTCAGCCAGCGGGTCAAGGGACAATCCCCTTTGCGTTAGTCAGCGGGTCCAGGGACAATCTCTCCATGTCAGTCAGCGGATCCAGGGACAATCCCTTCGTGTCAGTCAGCAGGTCCAGGTACAGTCCCCTCCGTGTCAGTCAGCGGGTCAAGGGACAATCCCCTCCGTGTCAGTCAGCGGGTCCATGGACAGTCCCCTCCGTGTTAGTCAGCGGGTCCACGGACAGTCCCCTCCGTGTCAGCCAGCGGGTCCACGGACAGTCCCCTCCGTGTCAGCCAGCGGGTCCACGGACAGTCCCCTTTGCGTTAGTCAGCGGGTCCAGGGACAATCCCTCCATGTCAGTCAGCGGGTCCAGGGACAATCTCTCCATGTCAGTCAGCGGATCCAGGGACAATCCCTTCGTGTCAGTCAGTGGGTCCAGGGACAGTCCCCTCCGTGTCAGTCAGCGGGTCCAGGAACAGTCCCCTCCGTGTCAGTCAGCGGGTCCAAGTCCCCTCTCAGCCCAGGGGGTCACACACCTGACTCCAATGGAGCTATGTCTAGGACATGTTTGCTCTGCTAAGAGCAGCTAATTAAATTTAATGTTTAATTCAAGCCTTACACGGAGGTTTTACTGCTCCATGGTTTTTGGAATCGCCTAAATGTGGCCTTTGTATTCTGGGGAAAAGGACCCCTATTAGACTCAGAAAGTTAAGACCTCTGTGTCTCCGCTTAAGAAAAGAAAAGCCTGTTAACCACCTCTCCACCCCCCACTATACATAAATGCTACCATCAGCTCTTCAGATACTACATTTTTCTTCCCTCTCGTCAAGTTTTGGGGTTTCAGAGAGGCGGAGATCGAGCTACATCGCTGCATCGCTCTCCTCAGGTACTTCAGACATTTTTGGGAAGCAGATCTCGGACGGAAATGTCCATCATTGTGTTTTCTATTACTATTTTTCCTTTGTTAAAGGGTAAAAGAATTTCTTGAGTCTTCATGATGACAGCATGGCCCTGGATTCCCTGAATGGCTGTCTTGTCTGTACTTTAACAATCGCGTACACAAACATCTTTTGAAACCAAAACTGCATTAGTGTTTTATAAGACACAAGTTAAACAAATTCTAATCTGGACAGAGCACTTTATGGTTTCACATTTTTTAACTTTTCCTCCCCTCCTTTTTTTTTTTTTAATCTGTGCTGCTTGTGGGGGGGGGGGTGTGCGGGTTTGTTGTGTGTTTTTGAGGTTAAGTTTTTTCAAGCTGCCGTCTTCTATTTCCATGACAGTTCACCCCTCTCTTCAGTGCTTGGGATATTTAAACATCTGCAGGAACATCTGGGCTCGTGTTGAAGTATCAATTCGAGTCGGTTGGCTCTGGGGCGCGAAGCTTCTGGAACGTTCTGCCAGCTAACAAAAGGGCTGACATGTAGAAATGAAAAACATTATAGGCACATGGAGGATAAATTGGGGACAGAGTGTTTCCCTTCTTGCCCTTAAGTGAGTCCCTCTCCTCCCTCTCCTGCAGCAAGGAGGAGGGATTCTCAAGCGGAGCGAGATTGCCGTCTCTATGCTCGTGTTTGTATTATTGTATTAACGGGTGAGGGGGCAGGCAAACGTAGCAGAGTTTGAACGGGGTCGTGCTCTGCTAGCTATTTGTGCGAAGTTGCAGCGTGGTGCAATGCCTGCCCTCCTTCAAGGACCTGGATGGATCCAATAACAATAGCTTTAAGACCGATCTTGAGGAGGCTTCGGCTAGATGCACGTCTTCATGGGGGAGGGGGGCGGGATGGGAGGGGGGCAGTGACAGGTCTGCCACGGTCACTGACTTGGCGGGGCCGTCTAATTGGGGCTGTTCTCTGGAAAGGGTGCGGAGCGCTTGCCTCTGCAGGTCAGCCTGATGTCGTGATGTGTGATTTCGTGAGGTGAGCGGAGGCAGCCATGATGGGGGGGGGGCAGCACTCTGAGGATGGGGGCTGGGGTGGGCTTTGTCAGGTCGCTGGATGGGAGCTCCCCGTGGTGAGTGTCACGGCGCGTTAACCCTGCAGCCCCTGGCCACCGCTCATAACCAGGAACGGGAAGCAGACTGGCTGCTCGGTTCCCCGTGTCGCCCCCATCGGTACAAGGTGAGGCGGCCGCAGCTGATGTTTAGTGAATTGCACACGAGGGCCGTCTCAGGTATTTAACACCGGTGAGCTGCTGTGCAAGTAGTAGTTTTTATTGATTCCATTCCTGTTGAATTACTAACGGAGCAGGATTTTTACCATTTGATTTCATTTCCTGTAAGAAGAATCTGTGTGTGTGTGTGTGTGTGTGTGTGTGTGTGTGTGTGTGTGTGTGTGTGCTGGATATCTTTTTTTGGGGGCATATTCCATAATAATACATTGCTGGTGGATTATTTTGTATTCAGTCCAAAAAATCCTTTTTTTCTAACAAGCGTCTGGGACATACTTCACACACAGATGGTATAAAAAGTCAGTTGAAAATAAGGTAACCCAAGCCACCAGTAAGGGGGGGCAGAGGGGTTAATGAAAGGCAGACGTGTGAGGGGGCCCCAGCAAAAAAAAAAAAAAAAAAAAAAAATCAGGCTGTGTATCCAGTCCTGTTGCGGTTTGGGCCTGAGTGTCCTGAAAGAGCAGCAGATGCCGGGCTGGATGCTCCACCCCCGCCCCCCCAGCAGTGGCCCGGGTTCGATTGTCGGACTGAGCCTCCGAAGGCGTTTTGAATGCTGCCCTAATCTCCCCGTTGTTCTCCACGCCATCTGTCCGGGGGAATTTAGCCGGCTTTTCACTCTGGGCCGGGGGGCCAGGTGCGGGTGGGGTGGGGGGGGTGGGGGGTTGGTTGCTGTTCTCATACTGTCATTGCCCCCCCCCCAGCCCGGTACCCAACCGCGAAGTCATACTGCTAACGCTCTGCTCGCTGTGGCAAGGCACCGCTTCCCTCCCTACCCCCAAACGCCTGTTCACTGGAACATCATGTCAGAGCTCTATAGATAATGAGCTTTCTGTGCCAGACTGCCAGGGGCTCAGAGACGGGGGGCCACCGGCACTCTGAAGACCTGAGCGCAACTTTGCCGTTGTTGGTAATGTAAACAGAACGGCACAAAGGACCTTTTGGTTAGCTCATCGCCGTCCGTCTCTCCCAGTCCCACTTCCTCGCTGGTGTCGCCCCGTGCCCTGTCTCACTAGAACACATGTGAGCGGGAACTGCTTGTGTGCCCCTCCCCCAAACCGCACAACACCTGCAGAGCTACCCGTCCTGCCATCTTATTGGCATGAAAGTCTTTTTGTTCCTGTCATGTGCTTAATTCTTCATTCATTTATTCACTCATTCACTGATTTATTCATTCATCACTAGGAGTCATGCTGTTTTTTTTAAGATCCGATAACCTGAAGGGATGCAGTTATTTTGGCCCTTGTTCAGGAGATTCTCTGACGCCTTTTCGAAGCTCTGATTTGCAGGGAAATGGCCCATATGTCACTTCTTAGCTAATTAAGTGGGGGAGCTGGGGGTGGGAAAACTGTGCATCCGTCACCTGCCAGGAGGTGAGTTTAACAAGGCAGCCGGCAGACCTGCCCACCCCTCACCCCGCCAGAAAAGCCATTGTAAGCTTTGGTGCGAAAGTCACATAACTTCCTGTCTTTAGCCTGCGTGGCTGTGTCCGAATTCCGGGGCTGCGTCCCTCTAAGGCTGCATTCGAAGACCGAATGTGTCACAGAGGTATGACAAGGCTGTCCTGTTTGGAAGGTTCCTTCAAATGCAGACTAGACATGCATACTCCCTTTGCTAAATCATAAAGGATCCGCCTGTTGGGTCCTTCGCAGCCCAACATATCCCAAGATTTATTGCACGGAAGTAAAGTGGGAGTGTCCCGGCTAGACGATACGAGCAGCGCTTTGTGACTCGAGGATAAGGGTGGGAACAGCTAGTGACAGAAATGGGAAATTATCCATAGGCCAGACTGTCCCATTTGACAAGGATTTCTCTTTGATCTTTGAAGAAATGCAGCCCAAAAAGACTACACCTTCATAGACCACGTCCTTCGAAGGATACAGCCCTCAAATTTGGACACAGCCAGATATCCGAGACCAGGCTCAGCCATGCTAACTTGTGTGCTGTCTGTGCTTCCTGCCCCCCCCCCCAGGTGATCCCCAGTGATCCCTTCTGGGTGCCCACCACAGAAGAGGAGTACCTCCACTTTGGCGAGAAAGCAGATTCAGCCAACCAAGCGCTCAAGTACATGAACGGTGTGCGGCGACGCAAAGGGCTCTATGTGGAGGAGAAGATCGTGGAGCACGCCGAGAAACAGCGGACGCTCGGCAAGAACAAATGAGGCCCCGGCACGGAGCCGAGGGGAACACCTCATACATAGGCCGACAGGCCGGACAAGATATTGCTGCTCTTTTATGCTTCATAAAAGGTGCAGAAGTGCATATCCTGGTTTGCTGTACTGATTATTTTTGTTGAGTGCTAGTTGTTTGCAGTACACATGAGACTGAGATCGCATCCTACCTGTCAGTGCTTTAACTAGCTGATACCAGGCTGGACCAACACATGTTCTGAGGCCAGTCTCAGAGCTGAAGGACCTTCCTGGATGGTCAAAGATGGCTTTGATCCCTCAACTTTGCCCTTTGGCATTTTCAGCAGCGCATCGAGTTACAGGTCTAGCCGGAGCTATTGAGCTATTGTTGGGAGCATAGTTTGATTTTAGTTCTTCCACTGGTCCACATTCATTGCCTGTGTAATTGTAGATGTATTTAATTTTCCCACTGAAGTAAAACAGGCAAATGATGTGAAGTTTTATGACTAAGAGTCTTGTTTACTCTGGCAAACAAAAGGATTTAAATAAAAATTGCTATGAGAACCCCTTGAAGCAGCAAAGGAATCTTATTTAAGCTGGAAATGTCACGTTGCTCACAGAGCAGTATTTTTTAAGATGGTATCTCGTATCTGTGTGACGGTATGGTGAGGCACCTGTGTTCGATTAGTATTGGACTGATCCCTTTTTAGATGTTTTCTGGCCCCTAATTCAGCATTAAATTCAAGGGTAACCCCCCTAGATCGTCGCCCTTGCCATTCCAGTTCATAGTGGCCGAGGCTGGGAACAGAGCCTCTATAATGTTCTGGGCAGTGATGTCATGGAGCTGGGTTTCCTTTTGTAAGGCAGCAGGTGTGAGTAGCAGCAGAAGCTGCCATTATGGTGAGATGTCGTGGATAAACCATCCAGTGGGTGTCAACACACAGTTCTGGTCACATTTCCGGCGATGCACATACTGGGTTACTGGTTATCCTGACATGGGTACGGTTAGGCTTAAGCTGTACCCATACGGTTTTGGATTCTCACGCCCCCCCCCCCAAAGGAAAAGGGAATGAGGAGCCCTAGTGTAACCACTGAGATGGGTAACGTGAAACTCAGAGGGAAGGGTGCGGCATTCGTGGCGGGGAGTGAGGATGATTGATCAGGGGCTGAGAAGCGCCGATTGTTCGACCAGGTGTATGGCTGGGCCGGAGGGGCCGGGATCGCTTTCAGGAGCAGGGATTCAAGTTGACTCCGCAATTATGAAGGTGCGGAGGTGCCTCCTCCGGTGCTGAGAAGACAGATCCAGTGTGGAAGCTTCCATACTGAGCTCCAGGTGGCTACGTCAAGATCACGCACGCGCACACACCTACACTCCTCTACCCGAAACAGCGCTGACGTGTTTTCCTCAGCTTTCATAATTCACAGGTGTGTATCTGACGATCCGATTATAGACGATGGACTCACTGCCTTCAGCCTGACTGTAACCAACTGCCTCCTCTGTCTCCAGTCAGGGTCTCCTTTGGCGGAGGGTGTTCCTTCGAAAGAGGGCCCTCCAGTCCTTTAAATACATGCAGTGTCCTAAGCGGGACTCCTTGTCATGAAGGTTGATTCTTCAGTTTCTCTTCGTTGGCCCTGTAAGCGTAAGTTCTAGCCTGTTGTAGCATGATGCTGTAGGTGTATCCGGGCTGTCCTACACTGACCTGCCTTTGCGATTCATCCCAGGCTGCACTTCTCTCTCCCAGAAATTGCACCCTGGCTGAATAGCTTGTTCCACGCTTTCCCTGTTGGTGGCATTGACAAATCATGACTAACAAATACCTAATCTCTCTGTATAGTATTTTCAGACTGTAAAATATAGAGCCATGAGTCAGGCAGGCTGAGAAGGAGTTAATCTTGGGGCCCCTGGTGAATTTTTACAATTTATCACTGCTGAATTTTTCCACCTCAACTCTTTTCTGTTTCCTGTTGGAAAGGTATCAAGATGTTTCTTGCCTCGAGTTCAGATGAGCTGTCAGAGGAACCTGGGTAATTTCCCGTAGTGCACTACCAGACTTCAGCCTCAATAAGGTCACTATGCCCCTAACGTATATATTTTGATCTTGAACAGCATGTAGCATTAGCTGATGAACGGGCTCCGTTTTGGCTTCGGAGAGGAAGGATTGGGCGTTATGGTTAATTGCTGTAGCTCGAGTTCTTCCTTTGAGAACACGACCCCTGGTATTACCTCATCAATCCCCTCTTCTGTTTCAGCCGCGATCGGTGGGTGGGGGGTGGGGGGCACAAGCTTGAAGCGGTTGCGGTTTTCCCTGCGACTGCAGGCGATCATTGTTGCAGCAGATGCCGTGCTTCTCACCACAAAAGATTTTTTTTCCTTGTCTATTACTTTCAGCCACCCCCTCCCCAAAATAGGGGGGGGATTCACCTCTGACCTTCACCTCAGCTCAACCTCAGCTTGTGTTTCTGCTCTCTCACTCACCGGCTCCTCGATGGCTCCCGTGTCTCCCCCCCTGTCCTCCGGTGGTCCGCTAAAAACCCGCTTGGCGCGGCGCTGACTTGCTCGCTGGCATTCACATAGCCCTCAGGCTCGGTTCTCTTTCCCAGTTTGGGCTGCGGTGGCCGGTCCTGCCAGGCTCCCATTAAACCTGGGTGACACCTTCTCCTCGCCCTTGGGGCTCCAGGCCGTGGAGACCATGAGTAGGAACAGGGAGGAAACTGCGGTCTCCTTTTTTGGTTCTGAGTGTTAAAATCAATGGCCCAAGATCCATCGGAGTTTTGTTGTTACCATTTGATTTCCTGGGTCTGACCTAAACTCCTCAGGTATAGCCTAACAGGACAGGCCAAAGTCCCAGGAGACATCACTGCTCAGCTCTGTCCATTGGTGATGCACCCAGGTGAGCGTCCCCCCAGGGCTGACTGGCCATCAGTGTGCTTCCCTCGCTAGTTCTGACCCAGTGTTTGTTAGTTTTGCTGGAATGGCTGCACCGTTGTCGCCACTTTTCTGCTAGACAGCATCCCTGTTCAGTTGAGTGGTTCGCAGCTAACAGGGAGCAAAGAACATTGTAATGAAGCTTATTGAACTCCCCTCATAATGTAAAATGCTATGCTTTCTCTCTCTACCTCTCTCTCTCTGTCTCTCTGCCTGCCTTTCTCTGTCTGTTTCTCTCTCCCTCCTCTCTCTGCCTCTGTCATTCTCTACTCTCTGTCATTTTCTCTCTCCGTCTCTGTCATTCTGTCTCTCCTCCCTCTCTCTCTTTCCCTTTCGGTCTCTCCCTCTCTCTGCCAGTCTCTATCATTCTTTACCCCCTCTGTTTCTTCATTTCTGTCTGTTTCTCTCTCTGTCATTCTTTCTCTCTTTCTCTGCCTGTCTGTCATTCTCTCCTGTCTCTTCTTTTGTTTCTTTCTCTCTCACCCTTTGTCTGCTTCTCTCTCTCTCTCTCTTTCCCCTTGTCTGTTTCTCCTCTGTCCCCCCTCCCTTTGTCTATTCCCCCCCTTTCTGCCTGGTTCTCTCTCTTCCCCTCTTCCTCCCTCCCCCCATCCTGGCTCACATTTCTCTTTCATAGTCCCTTCACTCAGAGCTGTTCGTCTGAGCCGCATGTCAGCTGCCTCAATGGCCTCTCGCTCTCGTGTTGTCCTGTGTCTCTTAGCCGCTGCTACAACCTGACGGCACCTCTGGCAACATGTCCCTTCAGTGTTAGGGAAGGGGAGGGCATGTGCGCGGGTACAAGGCAGAGTGGCCCCCACGCCCCTCTCATCAGTGACTGCGCGGGCGCTGATCCCAGGTCGAATGTGAAGTGTGAAAACAGGAGCTAGACATAGTTTCCTGTTTCACCAGCCATGGCAGATAGGAGGCGCTGTACTTCTGTTGTTCAGTCACAGCACTGGAGTTCCCGCATACATTCACACACTGTGGGCAATTCAGGGACCCCTGCTCACGCATCTGCATGTCTTTGGATTGTGGGAGGAGCCTGGATCACGCAGGATAAGTCACACATGCAGGGAGACTGTCCCAACTGCACACACACAACAGACCCTGGAGGTGTGAGTGTTCAGTGTTACCCATTCTGCTGTTCACATTGTAACCCCTGAAATTCATTATGACCCCTCAATATCATGGTAAAACTCATGACTTTGGTGGGGGGTGGGGGGTGTCCACACTGGAATAAAGACAAGATGCTCATTAGCCCCTGCTGGGAGACCCCATGTCGGCCTGAGGCAGTCGCCGTCCTGTCGGAAGCTGCCACACTCCCATTTGATTGGCCCATCGCCAGCGGGTGAGCGGTGAATAATGTCCCAGCCATCTGCCGTGACCCGGTCCAGACTCCTAGACCGCACAGGAGATCAGAACACCTTCGTGACTGTGTCTGATACCTCACTCGGAGGTATCCCCGTCCTTTTCAGAACAGAGGATCGGATGACATCACACTCTCCCTTGATGAGCTGGACATTCTTGTGATGACTCGGCCCAGACGTACCGAAGGCTCATCTGAAGCTGCAGGCCGCCCTCTGTCATCAGCGCCGCCTGCGCTCAAGCGACCTTTCATTTCATCTCCCGGTGCTGCTCTCTGTCTTCCTCACAAGCGTCTCGGCTAACGGCTGCCATCCGTCGAACTCTCATACAGGCGTCTGAAAACAGCCTGTGGCTCGAGTGCATGAAAAAGCCACAAGCGTTGGGCATAGTCCACGTTCTTTCTTTCTTTTTTTTTAAAGCCGTATTAAGCTACCACCAGAGAGAGCGGCGGTAAGCGACTCGAGCTTTTCAACTAAAGAATTATAGGTTTGGTTGCTGGGAGGGAAGCAGCCTGTTGTACTTTTTGAAGCGTTTACATATCCTAAAAAAAATTGAATGTTTTACGAAGCATTTAACTGAATGCATGAGTTGAGTAAAAGACACCACTAAGTAAATAATTAAGCAACTTTGGGTTATCAGTTTTGAAAACATGATCCAACAAAGTGTGTAACTCTTGTAAATGTCTTTTACGGTGTCCTTGAGCTGGGATGGTGGTTTAAATGTTGTGAAGCTTCATTCCAAAAAACAACATGATCTTATGGCCCACAAAAGCATTATGCCAGTGGTTAACCACAAAGAACCCATAAAGGTTTCTTTTAATGCCTTAAACTGGTATTGTTTTCTATTTATAAGCTGGCATCATGAAGTAAAACGGGGCTGGGATATTAGGGGGCTAGCGTCTGCTTCATGGCCCCTCCACGCTTCCGGAATCTCCCATGGCGACCGCCGCCGTATCCTGTCCAGTAGGCTGGGATATTGATGGTAATAAGGGCTGCCAGCGAGTTAATTTTGGGGCCTGTTGGGCCGTCGTCTCCAGGTGGCACGCTGTTGGGGAGGTAGGGTCCCTAGGAGGGATGGATTTGTGTTTACAAAACAGTCAGAGGTATTTTTAGATGGGCTTCAGCTATAAGGTTGGCAGGCCTTTTAAATGTGCTTTTAAACTTCTTTTTTTTTTTTTTATTCATATTAAACATCTTCAAACACCCCCGCATGGGTAACCTTCCTGGCCTGGACTCCTGAAGGACAGGGGGATGGTGTGATGATGTCATCTAGCTGCTGGTCTGCGGCCTCCCGGGTGGGGAGGGTGGGGGCGCTTTCTGAGATCCGTCGCCCTGCACTTCGTAAATCTCTTGCATGGCCGTGGCTGTAAGAGCAAAGGCTGAGATATGGTGGGGGGGGGGGGCTGCTTCCTCACTCCCACAGTAAGGCTGCAGCCCAGAGTCCTGGGTCTAAGGTTGTAGGAATGCAATTGACTTTTGTGTTTAATAATTGCATGTATAGATATTTAACATCTAAAGTGTGAACGGTCAGCTATTAGAAACGTTCTTCCTTTCCAATAATTGCACATCAGCAACATCACCTCTCTCTCTCTCTCTCTCTCCCTCTCCCTCCCCCTCCCCCCCCCCCAGCCGTGTCTCCTTAAAGTTCCAAATGGTCCGAAAGATCCACAGTCCAAGGACAGGCTGCTTTCCTCCAGAGGATTACAGTGTGAGCCCATTGGTCGGCTTGTTCGATTTGGGCTTTGGGACCCTATCGGAGTGGGTCGGTTCCCTCGTTCTCACTTTGATCACCTCCTGCTTTCGGCTAATCTGAAATCAATTTGTTTGCAGTGCTCAAGCCTTCGACGTAATTGTGCAACTGAGATTGCCAGAGCTCAGATTAATGCCTTCTCGAGTGAGATAAATCGCTCCCCCCGACCACGGCCAATTACATGGTCCGAAAGGAAAAATATTTTCCATCTTAACTCACACTGCACTTTGTCTTTTAACTCCTCGGTGTATTTGGCGAGTCCTGCCACGGATGCCGTCCCACTAACTTTTTTTTATTGTACATGTATGTTTTTGTTTTGTTTTTAAAGTAAGGTTTAGCCGTGAGTTTGAGTTGCCCCTTGGAATTAATATCAGAAACCCCCCCCCCGAAACCAACAAAAAAAAACACATTAATTGAGGCCACAATGTCCATTTCAAACACCATTAAACATATTCGGCAGGCTACATTTTTTTGCATGCGGAAGTAATTTGCCCCTCCCTCCCCCAAACAGTTCAAGAGGCTCGTTTAAATAATAAGACGTAATTACTCGTGGGCTTTGTGTGAACATTCAGTTTCCCGCGCCAGCACAGAGACGTCCTCCGTGGACGTTTGCTGACACCACGCCATTGTGCGATCCACAGAGTCCTCATTTCTTCATCACCGGTCCCACCTGGCCCACCCCCTGCCTCATTTCAGGTGGGCAGCCCCCTCCCTGATCGGGGTTTCCTGCATTTCTCCTTGAGGTTCCTGAGTTTCCCCATTTCCGAAGGCCCGCTGCTTTCTTTTGCAGATAGACATCTTGAAGTCTGAGGTGGTATCGACACTTTCCCCGCCGCTCACCTGGACCTCCAGTGTTCACGGTGCCGGTCCGGTCCTGTGTGGGCTGCATTGGCCCAGCGGCCTGCGGCCTGCATTCCGATGGCCTGTATGCTGAGAGTCGGGTGTTGGCTGTGAACTTGCATGTGTTTCGGCAGAGCTGACCTGAGGCGTTGCTTGGATTCTGCAGCTTAAGTCGAATATGGTACCACCTCCCCCCAGTAGCCTGTAGTAGTGGGGGGTGCAGGTTGTGTGCTGTGTGCTCTGAATATAGAGTGCCTGTGTGACAGCAGGGGGGGGCTGGGTGGGCGGAGCGGGGGGAGCACTGGACTGTGACCTTGGATTATTAGCGGCTGTCGCGCATTCATAATGCACTTCTTCACAAAGGGGGGGGGGGGCAGTTTTCAAAGGCAGCATCTAGCAGGCGGGAACACGACCCCCGGCGTGAAACGGGGAGTGTGTTGCGCACCTACTTGACAATCAGCACACATAGAAACAGGCGCTCGCTCTGAGTGATAGTGGGGGTGCACGTCTCGCCATTTAGGGAGTGGCGCCCCCCCCTCGCCCTCTCATGCTGACAGTGCTGCGGACACGCATGTCATTATGAACCCTGCGTCGGGCTGACCGCTGCTAATATCTCCCTGGATCTCAGGCAGCCTTTGAGGCCAGGGACAGCGTGTTCAGGCTGTTGACGAGCAGTTGGACAGATTGATTTTTGCCTTATTAATTTGTTATTTTCTTTCCTGTTGTTCCATACAAATTGCCTGCGTTGAATCCTGGAATGAGATGAGGGGTCTCACGGTCAGAGGATCATGGCACGGCTGCCCACTTGCATTAGAGCCCTTATTGGCTTTTTGATGCTGTGAACTGTGTGACTCTCAGTTCGGGACCCTTCCGACCTCCTCCTCAACACAGGGCCTGCAGCTCGTGCCATGTGACGTGTCAGCAGGTTCTGAGCGGGTCCGTGGGCCGCCTCTCCCTGGTGCTCCTGCAGGGGGCGCTCTCCTCATGTGGATGGGGAAAAGGTTCTACTAATTGCCTCCCCCCCCCCCACACCAATGCAGTCGCAGGAGATGGGGTGCATGTCACTGGGCTGGGCCGATCCACCTATCTGCACCGTGAGAGCTGGAAGCGAGGTCAGACAGGCTGGTCGCACACGGAGGACGGGGGCGGGGCCTGTGATGTTTCCACCAGCACGCACCTAACACCCGCCCTCCTGGGACCTTTTAAACGTAGCAGCTGCCCAGACGTCCTCCCCTCCCCCACATCCGACACGCGTGTCAGTGGCAAGTCAGACGGGCCAATGGAGAACATGACACCGCGTGGGACACGGACACGCTCTCTCGTTCTTGTGCGCTCCACTAACGATCCGTTTGGTCGAACCCTGCGAGGACGGATTAGGGGGCGACTGGTTAACCCCTCTAGCGCTTCGCTAACCCTTGTCTTGTCCCAGTTGTTTTTCCTCCCGCGTCCCTGCCGGTTTGCTCGCTACGGCCCTCGCGGCGCTCACCGACACGCAGAGCGCCTTTCAGTCATGTCCCCAGAAAGCCCCTACCTCACCGCATTCTGTTTCCTCCATCAGTCACGTGGGCCAACGTCTCTCTCTTCCATCTACCACCAAACCTTTTATAAAGCTTTAACAATGAATTTGATTATTCTGGCTTCCCTTGTCCACCCTCGGCCAGTTTCCCTCCTCCTCACACCTCCCAGTTTAACCAGGAAAGTGATAAAACGGTTGTCTGTGCTGTTACATTCCTGACTATTTCTGGGAGTAACAGGGTCAGTATGGAGACGCACCTGCACGGGGCGGTCAATGAGGACCCAGGCTACTAGCTTTGGGGGGGGGGGGGCTGGGGCTGGCATGCAGTGTGATGTAGCTGCTAATCATCCCATTCAGCCCCCCTTCTCACTGAACAGAAATGCCTACTGGCTGTAAGACCTGCTGTCCTGCCAGAAATGGTCAGCGCCCCCATCCCCTCCTCCAGAAACTCCCTGCTGGCCTGCCAGTTACCCAGAACTTCCCCTAGTGACTCCTGCATGACCTTTAACCCCCCTGGTTCAGACTCGGACACCTCTGTAAAATGTCAGAGCGGCAGCCACAAAACTCACTGCAAACCCGTAAAGCTCAAAATACCACCCCCCCCCATTCTGTCGTTAACCAGCTGATGGGCTACAACCTCAAAAGGTGCCAAATGAATTCAATGAGATATTTTAATCTGAGAAGTGTTCCATTCCTCACGCCCGCTTCAGCCCTCTCTGTCTCACTGCAATACACTTTGGACCAATTCTGCCTGCTTCACACCACATCAGCCCACTGCATCTCTCACTGGTCACCTTCCACCAGCTTCAGCCCGCTTCATTCCTCTTCAGCCCACTCCATCCTGCTTCAGGCAACTATAGGCAGCTTCAGCTCACTCCACTTCTCTTCAGGCCACGTCAGCCAGCTTCAGCTTCCCTCTTTAGGCCAGAAGTGATCCTTAATCTCCATGGTGATTTCTGTCCCAGCTAGTCCACACAGAAGTTGTTTTAAAACAATCCATGAGAGTTTTGGGATTACACTGCGTGTGTGTTTGAGGGATTAGAGGTTGGTGGAAAACATAGGGCTGTGCAGAGGGGCTAGTTAATCTGCTACGCTCAGACCCTCACACTGGGATACGTGGTGGCTGTAGTCCGCCTGATCCGGCAGCCTGCCAGCTAGCCAATCAATGCAGCCTGGAGTCAGAAATGTAAACCGATGCACCCCAGACCAGTGGGGAGGGGAGCAGCCAAGCCTCACAGTCCTGCTTTCTCCCAAACTCCAGGCTTTCTTGTTTTCTTTTCCTCATGCACGGCAAAGAAGCCCCCCCCCCCACCAACTGTCGAAATTAGTCACCGCGACAGCCAGCCACTGCTGAATGGCAGTGCGCGTCTGGGGTGGGGGGGGGGGTGCGTGGTTAATTTTAGCAGCTGACCCAGTTCTGCACTCGCCGGAACTGGATGCTGAACGCGCTGCCGTGTTAACACGTCCGTGGTGGGAGAGGGGTCCGTGACGCAAAGCCAGCCGGTGACCTTCGACCCCGCATAGGCTTTCTGCCTGGTAACTCTGCCCCGGTTGTTGCTGCCAGATTTGTGTCGCATTTGGCTCATTGTCCGCATATCGGCACGTGCTTGTAACGAGTCGCCAGCCTGGCCCTCTCGCCGGTCACAGTGTTAGAGGTCCCAAACAGATTCGGCTTCGATTCAGCTTTAATGTTGACGGTAAAATCAACCTTAAACTAACCAGACGGGACCGTGGTACTTTCATTAACGACCAAACTGATTCTCCTCGTGCTTTTTTCGTCCGGTAAATAGGTGTCAGGCGAAAGCCAAACTCAACTCAATGCCACTCACTTAATTCAATCAGTCCTTCAAAGATGGAAAGGAGAATAAACTAAACTCAACTTGTCAAGCAGAAACAATCAGCTGAGCAAGTGATCCACATAAAAACGTGGGTTTCAGAGCCGGATAACAGCAGTGTGCTCTCACATTCTCAATTCGTGGAAAATACTGAAATGATCCTGATTTTTTTAGTCTTTTTCCCCTTGTTCTTTGTGTTTTTATGCATTTCGTTAAGTGGGATGGTATTCAGTATTTTTCACCTCCCAAAGCTAAATACGGGCTCCCTGACACAGGACAACGTCACCCTGCCTCACGGTAAGTCAAGCCTGGCCACAGGAGACACTGTGGAAATGCTGACTTAGGCCTCCTGTCTGCCATTGAGTGGAACTTTCAGATTAGATTTTCTGGTTCCTCTTCACAAACCCCCCACACCAAAAAAAGAAGAATCCATGTGTGAAGATGAGGTGTGAATAGGGGGTGGGGGGCAGCATTTGTCCCTGGGGATGTAGGGAGCAGTTGAGAGGTAAATAACGTCCTGCTCCATAGATAGATCAGTTCCAAACCCACATGTCTTGCAGCCAAATGGCCTCTGCCTGGCAGTTCAGGGCTTCTGCGTGTCATCTTGCAGTCTTGATGCCACTTCTTTATCTCTGTCCCTCTTGGGCTCTCGCGGCACTGCCATCTTGGAGAGTGGGTGCCCCGCGGTCCATTAGAGCCCCGGGGAGCGTACTATTGCTTTCGATTATGGGCCGTTGTTGGGTTTCAGATCTTGGTGACATTACAGGGACTGTCAGGCAGACAGCATTTCAGCACGAGTCACCTCACGGAGGAACCTCCAGGTTCACAAACTGCCTTTTCCTTGTGAACTGCTCCCGATCGATTAGCTGATTAATTAATTAAATATTCTGTTTGCTTATTCAACCGTGATCTGAAGTCTGCCACCCCACCCCAGGCCACAGTCGGGGGTCCAGCCCAACAAGGGAAGGCAGATTATGAGTTTCGAGGGGCAGCTGATGGATGTGCTGTGAATTCCACAGAAGGAGTGCAATGCATTGTGGGATGGCTGCTCCTCCCATGTTTGCTGTGCGGCCATTCTCCATTGCTGACATTTTGGAATATATAACTGGAAGGGATCTATAATGTGAACAAGTGTGAATTACAATGAGCATAAATAGAGAATATCTATAGTGTGAATTTGAATGAGTATAACTGGAGGGGATCTATAGTGTAAAGTAGAATGAGTATAACTGGAGGGGATCTATAGTGTGAATTAGAATGAGTATAACTGGAGGGGATCTATAGTGTGAATTAGAATGAGTATAACTGGAGGGCATCTATAGTGTGAATTTGAATGAGTATAACTGGAGGGCATCTATAGTGTGAAAATAGGATTATAACTGGAGTGGATCTATAGTGTGAATAAGTGTAAATTATTGGGATTGTAAAGTCAAAATTAAATTAGGAGTATAACTGGAGGGGATGTGTAGTGTAAATTACACTTCAGTTATATATTAAGTGTTTACACTCCGATCACCATTCTGCATTCGTGCCCCGTTTTCTCTGTGCCCCTGACGGGCGACAGGACACAGAATCGGTCGTATTTGCTGAGTCCTTCGTGAGATGACCTGCCGACCATCCAGGGCGCCTCTACACTTTGTCCGCCACAGAAATGACAGCTGGTGACAGGCCATATTAATTAAAGGATGCCGCATAATTGTATCCTTGTTTGTTCACTTCTGGGGCAGACGGGAAGAGCTGCACTTTGACACTGCTTGTTTTTTCTGCGTCGTGTGGACGGGGGGTGTCTCAGATCGCCGTCTCAGATCGCAGGGCTCCCTGTGACCCAGGCCGGCAGGCTGTCTGCGTCTGCTGCATCGGTCGGGCAGCTCAGTGGAGGCTTAACTCCCCCCTACCCCCGCTTCTGGACTCCTCTGGGTGCATGGCACAGACTGCAAAAGCAGGTCCATGCCCCTCCCACCCCCTGCCCCCTCAGCCTGGCAGCCGACCGGCACGTCTGGGTCACGCCAAGCTAAGCTGCTCTTCCTGTCATTAAAGAAGCAAGCTAGTAATCTCATCTGAGCAGCTGGTCAGTTTCTAATTCTAAACAGAAAATATCCATTACGGGGGGGGGGGTTACTCCTCAGCCGCCAAATTAATCAAAAGCAAAGGAAACATTTCCAATTTATAACAGTGCACCTATCAACAGGACATACTCCAGGGTGCTTAAAAATTGACAGGTAACGAGTCTGCGGTCTTAACCACTGCGCCCCCTTCTGGCCAATGAAACCAAGACGAGGTTTGCAGCGAGACAGCAACAGCTCCACATGGGCCAGAACAACCAGAGGCTGTGTTCCATTGCGAGACAGAGCTGCCCGGCCCTTTGTCATGCAAGTGTCTCAAGAAGCAGAATATCGACACACAGGAGCAGCACGTCAAAGGTAAACGAATGCATTCAGAAGGACGGTGAAGAGCCATGAAACGGGGGAAAGGTGCCATTACCGCTCCACCGCTGTGCCGCTCGGTGGAGGGGAATGGTGTGTCGACGTCAGCTTCCGCTGATATTAAAATGGGAACAACAGAAAATCACTCCAGCAGAATCAGAGGGGGGACGTTCAGCTTGCGTGATCCCAGCCGGCCGGGCGGCAGTATGGAGCTACAGCGGGAAAATACAGAGGCTTTGTTCCCCCCGCGACCAAAATCCCGCTAATTAGCGCTGGCCGAGCAGGACAGCTTCACAATTGTCACGTGAAGGAAGCGCGTGCAGGGTCCAGGACGTCCGTCTGGTCTTTGCCAAGTGTAAGTCGGATGAAAAAGCAGAGAATGTGTAAAGAATTGTTCTTGGAGAGGGGTGGGGGTAGGGGGGGGGGCTGGGTGCTGGACGCCTTTCAGCTTGTTTCGGTCGCTTTAATCGCCGTGGAAAACCTGACCTGCACATTCACACGAAGAAAGCAGACCTCAGACCGTTAATCAGTATTTATAACGGAGCGAATGTGTGTCGGCTGAATTGTAAGGGTGTGTGACTCTAGCATGTATCAGCAGGCATAAATAGCACCATTACTGTGTTACTAGTCACTAATTTACTGTTGTTCACCACAATGCTGGACACAGAAAGGGTTTTTTCTGCTTTTCAGTATCGTCAACTTGTCTTCGCTCTGAGTTATGATACTTTTAACCCAGAACACACGCTTTCTCCGATGCATCATAGTGTTTATATCTAGCAGACTGTCACATCTAGTAAAAACAAAATACCTTCTATGAGTGTGTTTATTTTTTTCTACAACGCTTTATTGATTTATGTAGTTTTAATGTGGATTTCATTAAGGCAGTTTGAAAAAGACAGAGGAATTCCTGGAATACAGTCCACAGCGAGGGTGTCTAACCGATATTAATGGGGTAATAATGAGTTAAAGCTAATGAATAAACTGCTATTTCAGGTTACTCTGGAGAGAAACGGAAGAACAAACAGGGCCATGTTTCACTCTGCGTGGAGGGAAAACCACTCCAAAGGACAGGCACAGTCTTCAGCTTAAAGGTCACCACTATATAATTGCAGTGGGCTCTTAGATAATTGCCTTTTTGCCTCTAGTGTTAAAAAAAACCTGAAACATTTACTGGTTTGCATAATAATTCTCCGAGCCACAAAACATTATCACAACTGCAAGTAATATAAAATGATTAGCCTGCTTCGGTTAAGCAATAAAAAAATGGGTTTCCTTTGTGAAGATCGGTGCTTTTATGTGCAACGCATTTCTGGGCTTGAAGAAATTTCACTGGCTAATTTGTGGCTCAATGCAGAACCACGGTACATTTTAGAAATGGAACAGTAGCTATTCTTAAGAGTCTGCACTGTGTCAGCTCTTGGATGTTGGGTGTGTGTGAATTAGGCAGATTGTTTGTGCAAAAAAATTAGTATTACAACAAAGGTCTTAGCTGGAAAACTGGGGAGAATCTTCAGATTTCATAACCACTGGTAATAAGATGAACATGTTCCGGATTGTTCCATATTCACTGATTTCCCGCATGTCTAACAGGAAAGGATGCTCCAAATTGGGGGTCAACAATTATTTTGAAGCACAAAAACTTACATAAGCCTGATGTCATTATACAACAAAACAGTGCCTGCTTGGGTCAAGAGAGTTTACCCACCTGCCAAAGAGGGGCTGATGGGATTGTCCTGCTTCCCGCGGTGACTGGTCCGTTCAGCGCACTTCCCGTGCCTATCAGATCCAGACAGAGCTGGGATTACGGCCTGTTTGACGTCGGGCTGCATGGTCGGAACCTGAGAGCCGTAATCCTGCAGCAGAGTGGATCATTTGTAGCAGCTGTGCTTATAACCAACAGCATAAAAGTATCATGGATTGCGGGAGTAAGAGTGGTGCGTGGCTCTGTGGGTCAGGACTGCGTGGGTCAGGACTGCGCAGCTCTGTGGGTCAGGACTGCGTGGCTGTGTGCAGACAGTTGCTAGTTCTTGTAACTGGCAGTAATTTCACTGTTGGGCCCTAATCTCCAGGGACTGTGGTCTCTAATCCTCACTTGTATGTTGCTTTGCCTGCTAAATAAAAGTGTAAATGTGGTGACTGAGTGGGCAGTACTGTAGCCTCACACCCCCATCGTCGGGGGTTCAAAGCCCCGCTCTTCTATATGTCCTCCTCTCCCCTCCTCTCCCCTCCCAAATGTAATAAAAACCAGTAACTTTTTACCTTGTAGAGACATTCTTTTCAGTCCCCACATGGATAACATCATTTTTTATAAAAATCTGTGAAAGGAATCAAAAAGCAGAAAATGTCTGGAGTATTGTATTTTGTTATGGGGGGTTAGGGGTTAAGATTATCGTTGTTGGGATTAGAATTTTTCCCATAGAAACGAATCTAGAGTCTCCCCAAAGATATAAATACATGGACTGACTCTGTGTGTGTGTCTGTGTGTGTGTGTGATGGACTAGCAGCCTGTTCATAGTGTCCCCTACGTTGTGCCCTCTGCTTCCTGGGATAAACTCCAGGCTCACCCTGCACCAGATAAGCAGCTATGGAAAATGGATGGATGGATGGATGGATGGATGGATGGAACAGCATATGGTCTTACCATCGCTTCATTTCCAAGAGAAGCTCCCACAACATGCTCCTATGCATGTGTCTGCTTGCATTGGCAGAACGGCTGCTGAGTTTGCTATTAGAAAGGCTCCGCACTAGTCTTCCTGAACAGGAACTGATCCACGGGGTACGGCTGACGACGGCCGGGAACAATATTCGGGCTGAGTCCGTGGTGAGCGAGTCATCTTTTGACATCCGTGATTTCTCACTCTTGCAGAAGTCATTATCTACACAAATTCTAAACAATTTCCTTAAAGGTACATTTTCAGGCTAATTTTATCACAAAGGTCACCAAATAAATCATCCCAATCGATTAGTAAACACTGACATTTTTCAAATTTAGCACTGAAGAGAATACGGGCAGAGGCAGTGGGGATGCTTCCTGACATCTGGGGCTCAAACGGCAAACACGGTGCGGTGCGGTCCTCCTCACGGTCTGCCGTCCTGGGCCGTTAATATTAGCATATGTATTGTAGCATAGATCTTAAGTGACAAGACCACTGCTTTCCGTTTAAATGGCTCTGAATTGGGTTGAGATGTCCTTTGTGTAGAAGATGCGCATTCCCCTCCCCCCCACCCCCCTACACCCACACACACACCACGTCCACAAAGGATGGATTTGTCTTTAAAATGTTGCAGTCTTTGGAAAAACCTTAACTCTGTCAGTGCCTCTCATGCATAAGTACTGACCTCTCCATCCAGTATAAAATATAACGAAAACCAACAGCCTTATTGCTATCAATTAAGATCAATTTTGATAACAACACCTATTAGTACAAATATTACAAGTAATAAGTACCACTGCTGTTTAATACTAATCATACTACTGATAATAGTATTCATTTATAACTGCATATATACCTTTTAAACAATGTGCAAAAGATTGAAATTAACCATAATTGGCATTATTTTCAAGACCTCTATAAAAATAATATAAAGGGCGCTCTTTGTGCAAACAGTTGGAAATTTGTCCAAAAATCAACAAGGTATTAAAAACACACATACAGCCCGTTAAACCGCGGTTCTGCTCTAGAAAACAACGCTTTCTCCCTCAGCCCCGTAACACGTTTCATTTTCACTCACAGCTACAGATGTGTAGCCATTAAAAGGCACTTTTTCTGCAACCTTGTATTTTCGTTTGGTTTCATTTTTGGGTTTCAGCTCTGTTGTTCATTGTCGGGGCCCCGAATATCTCGCGTTCGCTGTTTTAGACACATTTCCTTACATTTGTTCAGTGATACCGGTTCCTTATTTAGTGTTTCTTCAGATCAGATGCCTTGTCACTCGGCTGCCTACTGTCTAACTGAATAAACGTCCTGAGGAAATGAGCACAATTTCAAATCCACAATTACCTGTAAATCCTTTCAAGCGGATGAGCGCTGGGTGGGGGGTGCCGTTCGGGAGAGGGGGGGGGGGGTGGGTGCAAGAAAGAAAGCAAAGAAAAAAAGCTGCGTACATGTCATCGGGCTTCTGTCTGTTATTTACCACCGATTCGTTTCAGAAGCTCTCATTTCTGCATTAATCAAGTGCATTTCATGCGACTGCCTGCCGGTGTCCGTGTTTGCTCGCAATAATTGGTAAAACGATGACAGTGTTTTAGCAGCATGTCCGGGCATGCGGCAGCCTACGCGTGCGTCTGGGCTCTTAGTACAACTGCTTCACTTACCCCTTTTTTCCTTCTTATGAAGACATGGGTCTCTATTTAATTAATGCAAGTAAACACAACTTGGGTTGTGTTTATAGTATCATTAAATCATATAGTCTGTTTTGGGATGGAATCGGAATTTTAATATTCTCAGTGTCTTCGGTGGAAGCCGAAACAACTAAATAGAAATGTATTTTTCGTTCCGGGAGACAGAGTGATAATTTAATCGATCCTGGACATTTTACAAATCATGTTTCTTATTATCGAAATATTTGGCAAAAAGGAATGGTAGCAAATCTTGAATGTGTGTCCTGTATTAAAATAAGCAGCTCCTATTTGGTTAATACTAATACATAAGTAGTCCAAATGTATTTCTGCCCTGAGGTTTTTAACCTGTACTGGTCTTGTTTGTATGAAATATAGCTATAGTGTATTAAAAAACGCGAGACAAGCGTGGCGACTTCGTAGCCCGAGGTTGATCCCGACACAAATAAAGAATTGAACCAATGCCCCCCCCCCCGTCCCACCACCTCCTCCTCCTCCTCCATCATAAGCGGCTGGCCGGCTTTAATGAACAATGAATTAAGGCCTCCGATTACTGCGCGACTAGACAACAAAGGAGAGACGCGAATTTAAGGCAGCGAGTCCTCGAGGCCCCGCCCCAGCGCCGCCGCTGGCCAATGGGCCACCGGTATGCAAATAGGGCGCAGCACCGCACCGTCCCGTCCCAACCCCTGACGTCACCCGCGCATATCCCTCGGCAGCGCTGTCTGGCTGCGGCGAGTCAGACGGGCGAAGAGAAAAGCGCTGAGTGAGCCGGGGAGGGGCGCCTCGGAAGGACACCGCCACCGCCGGCATCCCACCAATTTAAAGTCCTCGACCAGCGATCCGCACGTCCGCAGAAATTTGGGAGCGGGCTTCCGAAACCGTCCGCCTTATTTATTATTTATTTTTTTGCTGGGGTGGGGGAAACTGGATTGCACTGACTGCTGAGTGCCAGGAGAGAGGCACTGATTTGTACGACCGGTTTGAATACGGTCCCCCCACCCACCCCGGGCTGCCTTACCAGTCCTACCCTCCTTCTTTAGTTTTTTTCCTTCTCCAACCCCTCTTTGTCTGAGACTGCAGAAATATCTCAAGATGCCAAGCTCGCTTTTCGCCGACATGGAGCGGAGTGGTGGCAATCAGGGGGACGCCCTGGATGACCAAAGAGCCCTGCAGATAGCACTGGACCAGCTCTCCCTGCTCGGCTTGGACAGCGATGACAGCTCCCTGTATGACAGCGAGCCGAGGAAGAAGAGCGTCAACATGACCGAGTGCGTCCCGGTTCCCAGTTCGGAGCACGTAGCCGAGATCGTGGGCAGACAAGGTGCGTGCATGGATTGATTTAATTTACGCGTCTACTTTTGGTCGTCATTTTGCTTTTGATTTCCTTCTTTTCGGTGCAAGGCTTTGGAGGTGTAAAAGCGTGCAGACGCCTGAATTTACGCAGGGTGGGAGCCCTCGATGAGCGCCGCACTCCGCAAACACAAAGGCTTTTGCGGAAGCTGCAGGCGGGGCGGCGAGATGCCACCCAAAATCCGCAGTTTCTGAGTGTTTTTGCCGCCCCGTTTCATACACCTTAATCATAGCAGCAGGGATGGGGCTCCCCGAAGCCTTGTTGGGCTTTGTTGTTTTCTTCGCTCTGCGCGCACCGCGCATGAAGCTGCATTATATTCAGCGAGTGCAGTTTTAATGCGGTTTTAAACGCCATCCGGCTCACCTGAGACAAGTACCTGTTTTTTTTGTCACGGCGGTCACGTAGATGATGGTAATGACCCGTGGAGAGTTGGGTTTTCCCCTCTTGTTTTCGGAGAGGTGCGGGTGAATCGGGCTGCTGTACGGCCAGATACTGGAGCATGTGGTTTTAATTTGCCCTGTGCAAATATGTGCGAATTAGCAAATCTGTACAAGGGGTCTAACTCTCCTCTTTCGTCAACACTGTTTACTTCAATTTCAGCGGTATGTATTGTGTTCACCAGTAATCTTACGGGATATGTTTTCCTTATTTATTTTTTAAAACACAGGTTGTAAAATCAAAGCACTGAGAGCAAAGACCAACACCTATATCAAGACTCCAGTCCGCGGGGAGGAACCAGTCTTTGTTGTGACAGGCAGGAGAGAAGATGTAGCGATGGCCAGAAGGGAGATCATCTCTGCTGCAGAGCACTTCTCCATGATCCGGGCCTCCCGGAACAAGAACAGCAGCATGAACGGGGGCGGCACGGTTCCGGGACCGCCCAACTTGCCGGGCCAGACCACCATCCAGGTGCGGGTTCCCTACCGGGTGGTGGGGCTGGTGGTGGGACCCAAGGGGGCCACCATTAAGCGCATCCAGCAGCAGACGCACACCTACATCGTGACTCCGAGCCGCGACAAGGAGCCGGTCTTCGAGGTGACGGGCATGCCCGAGAACGTGGACCGGGCACGAGAGGAGATCGAGGCCCACATCGCAGTGCGCACTGGCGGCCTGGTCGAGCTCGCTGAAGACAACGACTTCCATGCCAACGGCACCGATGTGGGCTTCGAGCTGCACGGACACGCCAGCCTCTGGAGTAAGGCCACCGCCGGCGTGACCCCCACCTCCGGCCGCAAACCCTTCTCCAACTACCGCAACGACAGCTCCAGCTCGCTGGGGAGTGCCTCCACGGACTCCTACTTTGGGAACGGCGGCGGTGGCTCCAGGTTGGCCGACTACAGCCCCCCAAGCCCAGCCCTGAGCTACAGCGCCTCCAACAACGGCAACAACAACAACAACAATAACAACAACAACAACAATGCCAACATCACCACCAATGGATTTGTCTATGGGAGTGATGTCATTTCCCCTGATTGCACTGACCTGTCTTACGAGTCGCCTTCGGCCTTCGACCCCACACCTACGCCACCAGGTCTGATCTGGTCTGGGTTCGACCGCAGTGTGGCCCCTGGGGGAGGCTCTGCCCCTGCCATCTTCGCTGGTGGCACTTCTGCCAACGCCAATGGGATACCAGGGAGCCAACGGAGGGGCAACGCTGGGGTGGCCCAACCCCGGCTATCCCCGCCTCTGCATCATGTTGGTGGGGGGGCGGAGCATCCCCTGGCCCGACGCGTGCGCAGCGACCCCGGGGGAGGAGCTCTGAGCTTCCCCGCCTACTCCAGCTCCGGCCTTTCCAACGGGCTTGCCTGCCTCGCCGGCAGCCACCTGCCGGGGCTGCCCTCGGACTCCTCATCCTCATCCTCCTCCTCCAGCTCCTCGTCGGGCACTAGCCGCAAGGGCAGCCGGGACTGCTCCGTGTGCTTCGAGAGTGAGGTCATCGCCGCCCTCGTGCCCTGCGGCCACAACCTCTTCTGCATGGAATGCGCCAACCGCATCTGCGAGAGGAACGAGGCCAAGTGTCCAGTCTGCCACTCCACGGTCACTCAGGCCATCCGCATCTTCTCCTAAGACGCGTCACTGCGGCGACAGCAGGTGCCCTCATCCTGTGCCGTAGAGACGCGTGACGTATGTATAGGTGTATGTGTGAATGTATACATGTATTGCGCACGTGCATACAGGCCTGGGGTGTCCCTGGAGATGCAGTGTTGCAGAAAAAGGGACAGCATCTGACTAGGCCATGTGCATGTCCCGTAGCTTAAGAAAAACTAGCAAATGGAGGCCCTAGTTTGTCAGATTGAGCAGAGACTACAAGTATCTTTAAGAGGTCTTGCTGCCACTCAAGGTACGCGTCGTGGTGGGGGGGGTGAATCCGTGAAGACGCAGCAATCCTGCAGCTTAAAGAAGGCAGGGAAAATATATGTATTATACGGGATGTGCACAGGCAAAAACATACAAGAGAATAATTCCATATTAATTACAATGATAAAGATCAAAGTATTTTATTCTTTTTTTTTTGACTTGAAAAGATTATATTTCGTATCGCAAAGATGTTTACAGATATTTTAATTTAAGTTCAGTGAACTTTTTTTGTAGCGGAGTTCATTTTAGTACAGCCTTATGGCGACTAACACTGTATTATTTTAATATTACGCCGCTGTGGGCGGAGTCACACACTGCAGTGTGTGCGCGTGTCACATCAGATCAGTATTCTGCTGGGACGGAGGTTTTACATGTTCAGCAAAAAAAAAAGTCTTTTAACCCTCTGTGCCCAGCGTATTTTCTATTCAGTAATAAAAAGCCTATTTTATTCTATAGTATTACAAAACACAAAATGTATAAAACATTAAGTCGGACCGAAAAAGGAACGTTTATGCTTTCTAAAAATTTGTATGAATTAGATTCCAGTGGAAGTTACAGGATTCTGTTCCACCGCTATAGTTTTAGTACTTCTATTTTAATACATTTCTTTATTACTTGTTTATGTATATGTAGGTGAAGTTACTTGAGCATAAATGTACTTTATTGAGCAAAGTTTAAAAAAACAAAGTATATTTTATTTTATGATAAAGGGCCTTTAACCTCATGGTCAAATCCTAATATTATATTTGCTGAAACAAGATTTGAAAATGTATCAAGAGTTTTATTTTTCTGACATTTAAAGTTCTACATGATAAAGGTAAAACTTAAGGTGCTACTTTGTGTTTTTTAAGTATTTCTATATAAATAAAATAAAATGGTACATGAAATGCGTGCTTTTCTTATTGGAGGGCTGCTGTTTTAAAACCACTTATTTATCTGACTGTATAGCTGATGTCACCTTTTGAAAGACAGCCGTGTGTTTTGTGGTCTTTAGGCTGCCCTGTGGTCTTAGCGGTGTCGCTCACCTCTGTCAGGTTGGTTCTAAGGTCTCTCCAGACAGAGCCAGAATCCCTCAGTGCTCTCACACATTGGTGGCCCCCGCCCGCCTCCCGACAGCTTCTGAGCTGAAGCTGACATCACAGGCTAGCTTTTTCCCGAAGATGCTGTCCTGCGGGCGTCATGACCTGCGTCCCTTATAAAATACTCCAGTTTTTCTTACAGTGCATATTTTTAATCTGCCGACTTCCGGTGTGAGAATTCAGTTTCTCGCAGTCTGAAAGCGATCAGTAGTGTCCTAGGAAGTGCAGGCAAGTGACCCAGGGAGCCGATCCCCCCCCCCCAACAGTGTTGGGTGGCAGCTGATTGGACAGGAGCGGAGGCTGGGCGTGTTTTCGCTACTGTGATGCGGGAGGAAACCTGAGCGGCCGGGCATACGCTCTGTGGCTCGGAGTCGTGCGCTGCTCTGTCCATTCATTAAGTGAGATTTGTGTAAAGTCCAGGGAAAGTATGAATGATGCCATTTGTGTGGCAGCGAGTGTCTTTGTGGTGTGACGCTTCGCGCGAGTCACGTCTGCTTATTGGAGATAAAGGGCAGTAGGCAGTAAAATGGAAGAACCGCCGATGCTTTTAGAGATCAGCCTTCGGGCTTCTGTGAATTGAAATCATTAACTGGAATCGGGAGGGATCCGGGTTAACAAAGGTGGGTTTGCCGATGTATGGCGGCTCCTCCCCCAGAGTGGGGCGAATCAGCAGGGCCTGCGGGCTACTTGTCATCTGGTTTAAGACACAGCCGACTGGCTATGATGTGTCTCTGCACCAGACTGTACACTAAGTTAAAATTGGAGCCCATTCTGTGACAGGGTGCATCGCATGGCATTTTCCAGGAGGAGGCGCTCTCACACATTGCTTCCTGGCTGGCACCAGGCAAGTGACATCTGGATAAATAAAGCCAGAGGTCTGATGGGCCTCCAGATTGGTCATGGCGAGGGGGGGGGGGGGATTGATATAAGCATATATGACTCACATGCTGTTTGTAGGAGCCCCCTACTGATTTATTTGCAGAAGGACTGAAATGGAGCAGTGATACCAGTGACAGGAATGAACCAGCAGCTTTGTACTTTTCTACATTGGGATTGGGGCTTGTTTGCTTGCCTTATTTCACCCCTGGGAGGTCATATTGTTAAGGTTAGTTTGTCGCCTAGCCGTTGCACCACCTGCTGGTCTGTCAAGAGGTAGCATCTCGTATGATGCTACGGGATTTAGCAGTCAGGCTTTCCCCGCCCTTGAAGAGAAAGCTGGTGGACTCACTGGCTGAATGCATAAAGGTGGTGTGTTACACATGGGGAGGCTCTTAGGCAATGTGTCGGCGTGTCTCTGTTATGTTGGGCAGTGGTGGCTTGATGGTTAGGGAAGCGCACTTGTAAGCAAAAGATTGTAGGATCGAATCCCCCAACAGCCAGTCGCCACTGAGGTACCCTGAGCAAGGTACCGTCCCCAAGCACTGCTCCCTGGGCACTGAATTAGCTGCCCCCTGCTATGTCACGAAAGTAACATATGGGTTAAATGCAGAGGATACATTTTGTTGTTGCGCGCTGTGGTGTGTGAACAATGACCACTAATCACCAAATTCTAATTCTATTGGGGGTGTGTGCTCTGCTGTTGGTGGTGAACCCAAGGGTATGGTAGTGGCTGCTTCCCAGTTAAGGCAGGGTCTCCTTCAAAAATGCTTAGCGGGG
>JAODKE010000007.1:6777464-6787825 GCA_026779605.1 Mormyrus hasselquistii | reverse complement strand
GAGACTGACGGATACTCCTGGGGTCTGCCCCACCCAACCCCCCCCAGCCCACCCCGCCCTGTTCAGTGGGTTAGTTAATATCATTTTCCAAAGTAAATATGCAGATGATTCATGTAGCCCTCTTCAGCAGCCAGATCTCAGCTTCTTGGCTTAGCCGTGACCCGGTTACTCGCCATGCGAAGGGATGTGGCACGGCGGTCCATTTGGTCAATTCCCATGTCAATATATCAGCCTGTACATTCTGAGAGTGATAGCCTGTGCTGCAGGCCTTAAATTTATTTTCATAACCTTAGGATAAACATTGGATGACTGTGCACTGAAAGGGCGATTTATCGTCGAGCTCCCAGAAGCAGCCAGGCTGTGTTTCCGCTACGTTCTTTTTTCTCTCCTTTTGGCGTGATTCAGTGCAGCCCGACGCACGCGTGTATAAATATGTCCCTCTGTAAAGAACCCTGGTCTGAGAGGTTAAACATCGAACACGGCGATCGAACGTTCGTTCGACATTTATGTTGCTAGCTAAAAAAGAAAGACAGATGAATGTCTAGCTTCTTTATATATCTAGTCTTGCAGCCCAAAGAATCAAGATGATCTTTGAACATCTGGCCTTGGCTGCTGAGATTCTTTTGCTTAAAAAGGTTAACTTGAGATGATGTGTGTGTGGGGGGTCATGATTGTTTTACGTTGTCCTCACAATATGAAAAAACCTGTTATTTTGATGTTGTGGGGAGCATTTGTTTTGGTACCAAGAAGGGGAAACTCAATTTTATAAAAATCTGCAAAAAACTAAAAATGTGAAGTCTTGTATTTTGTTTGGTTACTTATTGTTGAGGTTTGGGCTGGGTAGGGGTTAAGGCGGTCAGTCAGGGAGTAGGGTTCTTACCATAGAAATAATTGGAGAGTCTCCACAAGGTTATGAATACATGGACTGTGTGTGTGGCTGCGGTAATCACTGATTCATCAACCAAATGGCTATGAGCCAAATAATTCAAGATAATTCATATCATTGTTTCTTACCTGGGATGCCTTTGGTTAAGTTATAGAGCTCAATACACTATTAAACTAAGTTACTCGCAGTCCTTTTCAAGTTGGGTCTTTCAGAGCTCTGTATCTACAGCCAATTAAAATCAGTTTTATTTTTGATTAAACTTCAAACCTAAATGTTTTTTTTCCCTGTAGGATGTTAATGCCTAATGAGATAACATTTATTCACATCGGACATTGAAAAATGAAGCGTGGTAGTTAAAAGTACAATTTCTTTGTTTTTAATGCTATCGGACTGTTTGCCAGCTTTGGTGCAACTTTGATGTGGTTTCATTGTTCCTGTGAGATTCAAATACGGCTTTTGTTTTAGAAAACTGAAATATAAAGACGATATGCCTTTCGTTAATGCTTTCCTGAGCTTTTATTACAGAATTTCAGAATCATTTAGGACTCGATATTTACATTTTCAAATTAAAGAAAAAAATATATTCGTAGTGTATATTAGTGATTAGCATCAGTGTCTTACTGGTGTGTGCCATCAACCTTTGCCTCCTACACACTGGCCAGGGGACTGCACAAGGACAAAGGCCGCCACATGCTCTTCAAGACTGACACGCCTATGTGTCTTCTAGCCAGCAAGTTCCCCTAGTGGACCAAAAGCTTCCCAAGCAAGCAACAATTAAATGCTAAATTCATGACAAATAAGTGACAAAGGCATTTATTCTGAAACCCTTAATGATGGAAAAAAATTAACTCTCATCTTTCAGTATTTTGTAAACTAATTGTTAGTACATGACGCTATTTAAATTAGCATATAACAAATGTAAAACTCAAGTCACCTTTCTGATGAGAATGTGGCTAGGTTTAGGGTTAGGCTTGGGGTTATGGTTAATCCTCACCCTTTCTGATGAGAATAATGGCTCCCCAGCCTCCCATTAAACCAGTTTGTGTGCTCTGTCCTTACTGGGAATTCATATGGAAAGTAGAAAGGTCAGGGTGTGCTACCGGTTAGGGCAGAACTGTGCTCTGAAAACACAAGCTGAATTTATATAGATATGTATTTTCTAATCAGTGCTGTGTAAACATCTCTGCATAATTGATGTTTATTTATTTTAGAGTCCGTAATGGAGGGGCAGAGTTGACCTCTGTGTTTTTATAGGGAGGGGCCTGTGGACTATAGACGTGCTGTAAGCCTGGAGCCTTGCTGAGTGTCTCATCTCTGCATGCTTTGTACAAGTTTGGAAAGGGCACATATTTGGCTGAGATGCCCACATGAGCCACCAGGGGGGTTTTGGGATGCCATTCTCAGATGGAATCACTCTTGCTTCGGCTGTGCTTTCTCTATCTTTACAAACTTGATCCCAAGTGGAATGTTGCCTGCTCTCTCTCTCAGAAATATGCCCAATTCCTCTTGCCAAATGTCACATTTTCACTCTCATACTTCCCAGTTCCTTATTGGGAGTAATGGGTGCATAGAGGTCAATGGCACACTTAAAGTCATGTCTCTTGTTTACCACAGCGAAGCCAGATGATGCTCTAGGCAGCCTCAGAGTTGAGATTGAGGCGGGACGCTCTCGTGGCAAGCACACCTGGGAGGTGGGGAGAGGGTAATCTATTTCATAACAAGACCTATCTGACATGGAAACAAGATGCAGACTCTCATGAAAAACACAAGAGCATGTGAGAAATAACCTGCACATGACAGTTACAGGAGGCAAGCTGAGGTAATGTCACCTGACAGTTGTACAGTAGGAGGCGCAAATGAGGCTTATGGGGGAGACAGAGCTGGTGGGTTCCCTAACGCACCAGCTTTTCTTTTCATGGGTGAATGATGAAGCCGAGGTTATCAGGAGGTCAAGTTGATGGGATTCCTGTACAGTCCTCCAGTGGTCCTTAGCTTGCGCTGACAGTCAAAGCGGTGTTGTGGATAGTTTATACCAGCGTCCTGAGGGCACCTGTTAGTCACCTTTCCTTGTCATTCCACCTCTTGCCCTGACCCAGCTGCCTTGGAGGCAGCCACATTGAGATTCACCTGCATGCATGGAAACGTTGATCTGGCCTGTGCCTTTAAACATGGCGTGGCCACAACAAAGGAGCGCTAGAGGTCTGGTTGGTAACGATGACAAGCGCCGGGTATCTGCGAAAAATGCTGCCTGATATCCCCCTTCCCTACACCAGTAGCCTCCTCCCATAGATGCTTGTCTGTTACATGGGGTGCGAATGGGACGGTTTGATCAATAATCTTTGTTATGGGGGCCAGAGTTCGCAGGAAGTTCTTACATGTTGGCCCCACTCTGTCTCCGTCATCACTCCAGACCCTCCAGAGATGAGAGCAGCAGTGTCCTAGAGGTAGGCCAGTGTGGTAAATAGTTCTCTCGGGACTTCTTGGTGGGCCATCTGCCTCCTGTCTCACTGGTGGGTTCGCCGTTTTTACCCCCCATTCTTCCGGCCTGTTGGCGTCGCTCTCCGTGGTCAATGGCCAGATTGTTTCACTAATGGGTCTCATAAAAACATGTTCGGGCTTTCCCAGCCTACCTCACCGAGTCCTGCAGCTGGCTTTTACTGTCTGTCAGAAACTACTCTGTAGGGAGTAAAAAAAAAACTGTGGGGCTGCAAGAGCTGGACATGTTATTTTCTTTTACGCTACACTGGTTATTTTATGTACCTAGCATTCCAGAAAGTGATGTTTCACAATATGGACTGGTTTTAATGGTTAGGGTTACAATGGTTTAGCTGTGGCAGTAACTGACTCGTACTATTGCTTTCTATTGTTTAACTACCCTAGCAAAATCGCATGAGAAGTCTCATATTCATACCGTTTTAAATGACCAGACCAGGCCCCAACGGACTCTTGTTTTTCTTTTGCCTTTTTTTAACCACAGGGCTGTTCCCGAGTATGGCTTTCATTTTCCCTGTCTTGCTTGAGCCATGCTCCGCATCCTGTGCCTTCCTTTCATCCCCCCCCCACCCACCTCTGCCCTTCCCCGGAAAAAGCAGAAAACGCCACACTCCTCGCGAAGTGACGGCTGCGTGTTTATTTGAACTGGGTGAGAACTTCCTGCGCGGGCACTGGGCATATAAAGGGGGCCTCTGTTCAGAATGGCCTGCAGCGGGAGGCGGGACGTCCCCACGGTGCCACAGGTATGAGGTGCGGGTCGAGCTGAGCCAGTTCCTCAGTGGTACCAGATCCTTTTGAAGGGGAATTCCGAGGCCTGGGGTTTTGTTTGTGGTCCAGGAAGTCTCCATCTGCCTTGGCAAGAAACATGTTCTCTTGGCATAAGCTTGATTTATAGAACATATATTTCTGATATGTGTAATCAATAAAGTTTTCTTAAGAGCTGAAAACTTCCAAAAATGATTTGGCAGGGGTGTTACTCTGGTGAGGCTAACGTTTTTCTTCTGCCGAGGAAACAAGAGAAGATTTAGAGATTAGCTCTGAGTTGTGTTTTCAGGCATGGTCAACTTAGTTGAACAGCCACAAGGTGAATGACTCCACCCGCAGTTGTCAGAAGTTCAAGTTGGTTCTGCTCTCAGCCTGTGTTCTGATGTGACTCGATAGCAATTAAGTGGTTTCTGTGCCTCTCTGGACATCACGCATACACTGTGGTAAACGTCTGCCGAGTACCTTTCAGGAAGTGTGTAGAACCTCAAGGGACTTCAAACTGGCCTTTGGAGAGAAGAAACTTGGGGCTATAGATTGAGATCTGTTCCTACACCTCCTGTGAATTTTTTTTAAGGGAACAAAGTCAAGGCATCTTACTGCCAGTGGAAATTCCAGCTGATAAGGGGCTGTTAAAGGCACAAACTACCCTCTGCCTCCACATACACCGTCCTATGCTGCATACCCTGCGACTTAGCTCACTGCATCCACATGGGGGACAGAATTTTCCCCTCGACTGACCCTGAATATACTGGCCCCCCTGGGCTGGGGTTCAGAGGTCAACGGAGTCTTTAACTTGACATCAGGATAGCTCCCACATGTCAAGAGTGGGAGGTGGGGGATGCTGAGAGTCCCAGGATGCAAGAGGATAGAAGCAGACTAAAGGAGATCACAAACAAAAACAGAAGTGCCTTATTTCAATGCTGTATAGTTAGTGCTGCTGTGTTCCCGGCACGGATAATTTCACATCTTATCGTTTCCCTCCTTTTCCCCGCGTCAGTCCGCCAGCTTGCGCGCTTTGAGAAGCCCTCTGTTCCGTTAGCGCGCGAATTCTGCCCCCGCGGCTGTCGCTGCAGCGGCACGGCGCTGCTCCTCCTCTGAAGTGTCAGTCTTTCAACTTTTACTTATTTCTTTTATTCCCTTTTATTCCGCTCTTCTTTCCCAGACTCTGCATCTCTCTGAATATTTTACCGGCTAAAGTCGCCGAGCGGTCAGCTCCCGGGGAATTTTCACGACATCTGTTTTCGAGTCGTCAAATAAAATAAAAACAGGACAAGTAGGCGAGACTGTGATAAAGCGCCGCTGGTATTTAGAGAATGGCGGCGATAACAGGTGGCGTTAAACGCGGAGATAAACGGCGATAGCCGTCAAGCGACCGCGGCTCCGGAGGTACCTCGACACCCGTCCTGTCTACGAGACATCCTCATCTCCTTAGCACTTTAAATGTTTTCAAGTGGATAAACTTACGATGCTAAAAAAAATATGCAGGCTATGTGTCTAAAGAGACCGGGCGGTTTTTAAATACACCACTTTTCCCATACGCTCATAAATGACCTAATCGGCTGCTTTCCTCAGGCTAGGAGCCCTGTAACTAAACCTATCCTCTGCACATTAATTAAACAAAATAAACAGTAGGGAACCTGAGAAATTTGACGTCTTCCCTGAGAAGAAACCGCGTCGCCGGGCTTATTAATCCTCCGCTGGTGGGACGGTGCCCATCACCTTCCCGCTGACATGAACGCTGGTCTGACGTCGCCCGTTTGCCTGCAGGCGCGAAGACGGAACACATATTTTACTAAAGTGTTTGTTATCGATTTAATCGATTTATATCAATATAAATATATCAAATAAATTTATGGGGTCTTCTTTATATTAAGTAAAAAAATAAACCCATAAACAGTGAATTTTCTGTAAGGTCCTCGGGAATCCAGGACCGACTTGACAGGGTGTGAACACAAAGACAACGCGTTTCCTAATCCCGTTTATAAGCGACTGAAAACCGGCCAAAATGACACGACATGTAATTGGGATAGATGAGAGTACTGTTTTTCTGGACACTTGCTCTCCATAGAAAACGATTTAATTACTGTCATTTTTGGCGTTGCGAGTTTAGGTTTTTATTTTCATTGTAGTGTACAAATGGTCTCTGATTGCTCCTACTGGAGATAATAGTCTGTACTTTATGAATAATTGCTGGTAATTAAAAATCCTTAAATTTTCACTGCATTGCATGGAGAGATACTGTGCAGCTAGAGGGATAGTAATCAATTTAGCAGCAAATTTAATTGCTCTGGCTGACATTGCTTGCGTTCCTTGGGATTCTTCTTTTTATTATTATTAAAGAGCACTCTGAATAAATTAAAATTAAATTTTAAGCCCCCCCCCCTCTTTAATACAGCAGGAACTATCTGCTTTTTACAATACTTAACCCTGATGAGGATATTCTGCAGTTTGTTTACTCAACAGAGGCCTACGATTTCCATATGTAACAAATCCTTTCACTGCAGAATGAGGAGCCATGATCATTTGTTATGTTGCGGGAGGGAGGGGATGTGGAGGGGTGGGGGGGCGTGGCTTCCTCCAGAGGGAGTCAGCTGAATGAGGTTGTTTTAAAAGATGACCTCACTTGCAATACTAAAAATTAAGCAAGTAATGTACATTTTCCCTGGGGGCAGCATGATGGCATGGTAGTTAGCACTATTAAATACCTCTGGGACAGGGTTTGCGTCTTCGACCCAGCTCCATGTTTTTCCCGTGCCGTTGTGCATTCACCAAGATGATTTGGAGTTGCCATATTGTCCATAGGTGTGTATGGTATGTATTTGTGCCCTGCAATGGGTTGACGCCTCATCCTGGGTTATTACCTGCCTTAGCTTCTGGGAAAGGCTCCGTACCCCCCATCTCCCACTGACCCTGGGTGAGATAGGCAGGTATAGAACATGGATGATGAACGTTTTCACTAGTTTTTGTGTCTGGGTTGTTATCTTAAGAGGGAAATAAATATATGGAATAGATCCTTACCTCCACAGAGCGTTAGATACGTTGTAAGAAATGTGGTAATTGTCTTGTTCGGTGCTCCTCACCGTGTTGCTAACTCCAGAATATTGCACTCAGTAATCAGTGAAGATGTTTATTGCTCTCTTCGATGGGAGCTTTATTTTAATGCTCAGGCTTTTGTTTGTGTAAATGCTGAGTGTCTGCAGTGCTGCTATTCTTCTGTTGTTCATTGCTTTTGTGCTTATTGTCTTGTGTTTATTGGAAATGTAGACTGAAGTAAATGCGAGCAGGAACTTTTTAAAGATATCTTGCTTAACTGCAGGGCTAAATTAAACTAAAACAAACACACTATTGTAGCTGATGAATTTCTACATGCATATCCAATATCCATTTATCCAATCTGGGTAACTGTGACTCGGGGCCTGCCTCAATTTAGGTGTATCCTGAATCAAAATGCACCATGTATCTGCATGACAGAAACTCGAGGTGGACATGTTGATTTCTTTCATGACCTGTTTTTTTCTGCATAGCTATATATTAAGCTTTTTTTTTTTTTTTTGGCATGCCATGATTTTGAACATTCCAATATTTAATCTGCTTACGTCTTGCCAGTATCTCTGACATTTTCTTTATTGCTTCTCATAAACGCCAGGAATAAATAGCAGATGGAGAAGTCAAAGATTGTAAATGTACTGCCCAGTTTCTGTACGCTAATCGAATAAACACAGCATACAGCTTAATAAAGAGGAAGTAGTGCTTTGTCCTGTCTGGCCCTTTTGTCATTTTCAGGGATGATGCGAACAGCCCTGCAGCCTCTGCCCCCAACTAGCTCTGTTTAAAGCTTCACTGAATCTTGATCATTTTCATTTAATATCAACACCTTAATATTTATGAACAGCATTAAACCAAATTGCAGGCAACAAAGGAGTTATTTAAATCATTAGTCGTCGCTTCATTGTTTCTAACATCTGAACGATCGTGTGGCAGCGTGACTGATTTAAGCCCAAGCTGAGTACTTATTTGAAGTATTTTGGAAAGCGCACTACATTTTGTAGTTAGTAACATAAGGTCTGTTTCTGGTTGCTATCAATTTGAGAATTTTGGAAAAATTGGGTATAGACCAAACTCACTGATAAAAAAATAGGATATTTATTGAAACTTCATGTTAGCCAGGTGGTTCCTGAGACTAAGAATGACCCCTTTTCCCTAAGTTTAGTGCTGCCTTTGCTGATTTATGTGTGATGCTCTCTGGCCCCAACACCCCCTTTTGATCGAAAGGGATAAGTGCCATAGAAAATGAGGTTGCGTGTGTGAGAGCTGGTGCCGCCTCAGTCTGCACACGTCAGTTCCTCGGTACCTGAACGTGAGACAAACATAATTCCCCACACCCTGCAAATCCCACAAATCTGACAGAGGCTGTTCCTGTGGCGAGTCTATCACATGTACAGTGTATTGACGCAGGATTATTTTTCCTGGCTGTTTAACGTCTGTCTACTGGTTAAATGGTTCATCCTTCTTCACCTCATGGAGCACATTCATCTGTATCTGACAGGTTGTCTTCGCCCGTTCGGTCTGACTGCCTAATGAGCCTGTTCCTTCAAAAAATCTGCACGGTCCAGCGCAGTTTGATCAAATCTGTCTGATTTATTAGTTTATGTTTCCAGGTTTATGATATAGAATTTAAAAGACAAACAACTAGACAGAGGAAAATGGAGATATGCTCCTCATATTTAAATTTAAAAAGAAGTCCTGTCCAATCGAGCAAGTACAAATCAACGTAGTAGGTTGCCAGCAGAATGACATGGTAAGGTTGCGTCTCCAGCTCAGGTGTGAATCTCTGGTGGTGCGCTAGCCTGTTTCACCCTTGCCCTACTCCTCTGCAAGCAAACTGTCTTGTGGGCAGCAAGGACCTAGAAGCCACATCGAAGGAAAACCAGACAGAAAGAGGAGTGGAGCCAACAAGCTCCGCCCATTATTGAGTACATGACAGAAATTATCATGTGATTGGCAAACTGTGATTGGCTGACTCTGACCACACCCGGTTCCATCGAGGTTGGTTTCTAACTACTGGAAAAAGTCTGGGACTAAGTTTACCTGGGGCTTGACTTTTTGTTTTTTTTGAAGGAAGGCTGGCATCGGGAGTAAAATAATCAGAGTAAGGCATAAAATACCTTTGGCTATGGCCCTGAGTGATCAGACCTAATGACACCCATGTCCGGTTCAAATTTAGGCTGACACCGATCAGCTGCTGTAACTACTTTTCTATTTAAAATAATTAAACTCCTGTAAAGGGAATAAATGGATGGATTGTTTCCTAATTACGGTCTATGAGCTATTATGGTAAATATACCTAGAGAGAGACTGCAGTGTGAGATGAGGGACATGAGAGTCGTGACTGGCGTGGTGTTTACTGGCCCGAGGCTCCGATTCTCCCATCACATGACTTGTCTAACGATGTTTTCATTAGGAGTCATTTCAGAAAGACCATTTCATAAAACTCACGGAGCGTGATTATGATTATTACTCGTTCATGACAAATTAGGGATCACACAAGCTTAAGGAATGGATACCCCCTACAATTACCTGCCCTGCATCATTGTACCAAGTCTGAACTTGAGCAGTGAAAGCCTGAATCAGACTTCATTTTCCCAGTACGCTCTGTCCTCTGAGGACACATGCGTTGCTTTGTTGAACCATATACGGTAGTTTTGGCTGGATGTTTGTTCTCCATTCAGAACCTTTTATAACTGCTAAACTAGGGTTATAAGGTCAATGGTCATATGTGTCATTCTGTGCTTCTAGGGAAAACCGGAAATGGATGTCTGGACTATGTTTAGATTGTATCCTAACATCAAAATATCTGCTGCTCTCATTTTCTGCATATCGCTAATCTTTCTTCCTACACCGCTGCCTTTACTAAAACCATGAGCTTGTTAGCTAAAGGACCTTTGAACAACCAGAATAACATAATGATATAAGAACAACAGGTCACTTGTCATTCAAGCCGTGTAGCATCCCGTCACCCTCTCGATAGGCAGACAAAGCTGGAGAGTCATTCACGAAAAAAATAAACCAGGCTTTGAATCTGCAGCAACTGGGCCATTTGCTGTATTCATACATCTGTGGAAGTCAACGGCAGTAGTGATCTATGTCTGAGACTGAGGGACGTTTGCACTGACCCACCTCAGCGTGAAGCCGGGCTTCGTTCTGTCCTCTTCATGGC
>JAODKE010000007.1:6740408-6751799 GCA_026779605.1 Mormyrus hasselquistii | reverse complement strand
GATCTGAACAGAAACTTATACGCAACCCTGCATTTGCACAACCCTGTATTTGCGTGACCTTGCATTTGCACGACCCTACCTTTTCAGTAATGATCTTCCTCTGGCCAACAGATCGGCTCCCTTGGTTCATGTTTTTAAATCCTGTCCTGAATCACACTTTTACTTTCCAGTGCTTCTCTTCTACCCCCCATTCAATATTTGTTCGTTTGTTTGCCTGATTGTTGGTTTGTTTGTTGTTTCTTTTCCTTCATTCCTTCCTTCCTTTTGATCCTGTACAGCATTTGTTTGACAATATGCTTTGTAAATAAATTTGACTTTACAGTTCATGCAAAAGACAGGAAATTTGCTCTCAATGAAGTAGTTTTTGTTCTATCGTGACTGGAGTATTGACGCATTTTGCCATCACTGTGGATAATAGACCCTCAAAAGCATCACATGTAGAAAAAAAAACATGTGCGTGTCTATATATAGTGTCACACACGGGTGTCTGGTGTGGCACTGCAGGCGTGACCCCCGCCGTCAGGACCGAGCATAACATCCTGTAAGGTGAAGCACCGACACCAGACGGTCTGGAATCTGACTCGTACAAGAATTTCCTGCAGGGTACATAAATCACAGGGAGATTCCCAGAAAGGATGTTAAGCGGGTTTTGTTAATAATCGGACAGTGTGAGACATGCCCAGAAACACCTGTATTATAGAGATGTTGAACTTTCCAAATCACCCGCTGACATCACCGGGAGACATTAATAGCCTGCTTCATACTGGGAGTCCAAGGAATTTATGTGTGCTGCAAATCATCAGAGCTGTTCTGCTCTCACCACATGTGGTCCGGACTGCTGTCTGTCACTCAGTGTGTACGGCTTTCAGGCTGCGTCCCCGCAGCGCGATGTTTACCTTAAGAGACAAGGCCGACTCCGCTGTCTCTGGCTCCCTGATCCGCAGCTTCTTTTTAATACGTCTGTGATATGAAATGAATGGTCTGCACCTCACTGCGCATCTCCACACTGGCGACTGATCTCCAAGCCAGCAACAAAGAAATTCTGATCTCATCACATAAAACACCCTTTAGTGTGCTAAAGGCGGTGAAATTCCTCATCTATATGGGTCATGATGGTCGGAGTTACGATATTTCGACTTTACGATGGGTATCCCAGTTCCATTCTGTTTTTAATTTCCAGTACATTATTCAGTAAATTGCATGAGATATTCAGCACTTTATTATAAGATAGGCTTTATGTTAATGATTTTACCTAACTGTAGGCTAATGCTAATCTTCTGAGCGTGTTTAAGGTAGGCTAAGCTAGGCTGTGATGTTTGCTAGGTTAGGTGTGCTGTATTGAGATGCATTTTCGCCTTACGATATTTTTGCCTTACTATAGGTTTATCATAACATAACCCCATCATAACCCTGGGAGCGTCTGCACACCCATATATCTACTTTTACTGAGTGCCCAAGGGTGGGGGAGAGCCTGGGTAAGATGGAGGTAAAATTCTGAATCTCTAATCATGAAATGGCTGAATCCATAATTACAGAATCGTCAGGTTCATGACGAAAGCTGCAGCCTCGCTCTGCACATTCATGCACTTTAAATCTTGTAATATCATTGGTGGACTTGTGCAGAAAGACCCCTTCCTTCCCCCCCAGAATTCCCCAATCTTTGTGACTCAGAAACCTGCAGGCAGTGAGCCCCCCCTCAGCCAAGGTCAGCCCCACTGTTTTCTCCTGTCTGCTTGCGCAGCACTTTGAACACATGGTGCCTTTAATGGCAGAATCGATTCTGAGTCGTACTTTCTCTTCTTCACTCTTTTGTTTTTTCTGGAAGAGTGTGCCGCCTTTCGAGGCATCCCTACCGTTCTCTGGTAACCAATGGCCGCAGGATGTCTGTGTTTGAACGTAAATTGGAGGTTATCAATTTTAATGAAAGCTCTCAGTATGTGTGCGGCACAGTCGTGCCGCTCGGAACACCTGCGTCACCAGGGCTAGGTCCAGTGAGGGAGATTCGGCATTCTGCAGACGTTTGCGTGTTAAGCACCCTGACCAGTGAACGGAACCCGGGGTCAATCAGGGACACCTTTCAGCAATCGTCATTTAAAAAAATCATAATAATGAAAATAAATAGCCTGTGTTAACTGTCCTCAATGTTGTCATTACTTTTTTAGCGTCATCGGCATTGTAATATAGCAGTAGATTTTAACGGTAGACTTAGGTCATGCAAGCTCTTCATTTTGCCTGGTTAATAACTTCCAAATGTTGGAAAACGGTGCTGCAGGATCAAATACCTTTTGACTTACTAAGTGACTGTTCCCATATATTATATCTTGGGCATGTCTCCAGTTCAGCTACAGTAGAAACTTGTCCAGAAAGGCCCGAGGTACAGAAAAAAAGCATTTAACCGTTTCCTTATTTGACCAGAAACGAGATGCGACTGGAACGTTAGGAGGTGGAGAATCACGGCATTTCAGACGTCTGTTGGACTTTTGTCTGATGTCTGAGAGCGCAAAGCTTTTCTGACTTGGATAATGAAACGGAGCCGGTAAGTGAGAGTACTTGCAGGAAACGTCCTACCCAGTGCAAATGGGGAACTAGCTGCGTTATATTTAAATAAACTGGGTCTGTTTAGGAGTTAAGGAGCTGAGGAAATTTGGTGTTTATTTCCCGTTCACTGTCTGAGCACAAAAGCCTCACTGTGCAGGCAGCTGCTGCCCGAACTTGTTGACCTTTAGCCGTTAAAATAAGCAGGACTGAATTAATAGTGCACACACACACACACCCACATTAAGTCCGGGGGGGCTGGAAGTGCTGCTGTGAGATAAGCCAGACTCCGTCGGCTGAGGTAAACAATGCTCACAGGCGCTCGCTTATGCTGCAGCTCTGCAGGCCGCGTTTTCTCAACCGTCATCTGCAGCGGCGGCGTCACGCGGCGAGACCTAAGAGCGGCGGTGACTTTCCCCCGTGATACGTGCCCCCACCCCCATCGCGCCCCGCCACGACGCATCCCCCCCAACGCTCTTTCATTATCTCCACTCAGGCTTGTCCGAGAGCATTCACTCCCAGCTTTGTCTTCCCGTGTTTGATATGCAGGCCTGAAGGAGTTTGGTCAGCCAGCGCAGGGCTTTCCCTCTTGGGGGTCTCAGTATCCAAGCCAGCGTGTCCCCCCCCCCCTCCCCCCCCAAAGTTGCGACGCGGAGCGCACTGGAGCTGCTGTCAGCGCAAACGTGACAGCCGGCCCAGACCATCCGCCAGTTTCCCACAGTGCCCGAGCAGAACCCCGACCTGTCGTGAAAGCCCGCGGCCCGCTGCTCTCGGCGATTCAGACCGCGGCCGATCAAAGGTCGCCGCCCTCTGACCCTGCCCCCACTCCTGCTCAATAGACCCCCGTCAATGGCCCCATTGTCAGGCCGCAGAGAGCGTAGCCTATAAATCTTGTGTCCACCGGCCGTACTGGGGGCATTGTGCCCGGTGGGGGTGAGAGGACTGAGGAGGACGAGCTGCCCTTTATCCCCGCTCCCAGCTTCTCTCTGAACCAGCCTGCGACGAGAGCATGGGCCGGGCTCGCATTGTTCTGGCCAGGCCGGGCTCGCGGTTCTGTAACACAATCAAATTAAAGCCTTTGCTGAGAGAACGGTAGGGGAAAAACAGATTCTCGATTCTATATGGTCAGCCAAGCAGGGACAACGGCCGCTTTATCCAAAGGAGCAGGACGGACAAAGCGCTCCTAAGCGCGACCCTGACCGCCGGGTCGCATTGTCCAGCCGTCCCGATGTCACACGTTAAATCTTACTCCGCGCCAACTTCCTTTCGCTTATGGGGAATCCATCTTTCTTTAGAGGCAGGAAAAACTGACGAGGAGACGACGTGCGAACGAAACGTCAAGCCGTCACAAGTGCGGTTTTGATGTGGTAATGAAATTGGGCTTAATAAATCCCACAGAACGGCGTGGTGATTATTCTGCAAAGTAAACACAAACTGTCAGGTTCTCCAAAACCCAAGACATCATCGTGCACCCCACTCGGCAGCGCCACTTTACAGACAAACTTTTTTTTTTTATCCTTCTGTTAACAAATTGCAGAGTGGCACTTGAAAGGTGGAGTGTCTATTGTTATTGCTGCCGATGAGGCATTTCCAGTCCAACACCGTTTATCTCAGTCCTCGGAGCGTTCGCCGCTTTATAAATGGAAGGTAATGTCTGCGAAGAGAACCAGAGTTTATTTGGAGAGGTCCATTTGCATAGTTCCTCTTTTATTAAAAATAGATCTGATCTGTATGCAGGTGGGGGGGCTCCATGGGGGGGCTCGCTCTGGCTGTGTGCAGGTTGCATGTTCACTCTGTGTGCGTTTTTCCTACAGGTACTCTGGCTTCTTCTTGTTGCTCAAATACACCCATTTAGGTAAATTATTGTCTCTGAACTGCCCATTTATTGTGTATGTGTCCCTCTGTGTCCCTCTGTGTCCCTGTGTGTCCCTCTCTATCCACCTCTGTGTCCCTCTCTATCCGCCTCTGTATCCGCCTCTGTGTCCCTGTGTGTCCCTGTGTGTGCCTCTGTATCCGCCTCTATGTCCCTGTGTGTGCCTCTGTGTCCCTGTGTGTGCCTCTGTGTCCCTGTGTGTCCCTCTGTATCCACCTCTGTATCCGCCTCTGTGTCCCTGTGTGTCCCTGTGTGTGCCTCTGTATCCGCCTCTGTGTCCCTGAGTGTGCCTCTGTGTCCCTGTGTGTCCCTCTGTGTCCGCCTCTGTGTCCCTGTGTGTCCCAGTGTGTGCCTGTGTGTGCCTCTGTGTCCCTGTGTGTCCCAGTGTGTGCCTGCCCTGTGTTGGACTAGGACCCTGTCCCTTGTGTCTCCTTCCCTGTGTTCCCCATACAGACTAAGTGCTTATGAAAGATGGCTGGATGTATTCAGGCTCTGTGTTGTCTTCTTTCTGTATTTTTCACGCTAAAGTTGTTTTTGTATCGCATTTTACAGTCTGCTTGGCATCACAGAGTAAAATCCATCATCCTCTTGTGTTAAGCTGTGCTTTGCGTCATTTCGCATATCAGAGGTCGACTTTGTCTCCGTGACAGTCGCCATGGAAGCGCATTCCTTCATGTCCGCCGAAACAGACGCGGCGAGGACCGTGTCGCGCCTCCAAGAGTGCTGCTTTTGTGCAGCGATGCATCTATTGTGACACAATCCTCCATGGACGCCGGAGCGCCGTCCGAGCTGTGTTTATGCTCCACCATCATAAGAGCCTCCAGCGTTTACTACAGGCTGGAACATGCTGGCCAGAATCATTCATTTACCAGGTCAGACCCAGTCACCTGCAATCGACAAGCCACGTCACTGTCAGCCACAGCTATGTAGATAAACAAGGAGAAAACAGTGATGTGACATTTCACAAATTAATTTGATCTTGCTAAATTTTAAGCAAGGTTTATCTGGCCCCAATAGCAGATTAAGAAATAAATAAATAAACGACATTGATAAAAAGCTTAGATGTTTGGCGGCATGCTAAGTGATGTCAGATGGCAGTAGCTGTTAAGTGAGTTACCCGAGTGACTGATTATTTCACAATCAGATGGGTAATTAAAAGATTAACTTGCATTTTGGAACAGGCATTCTGACACACAAACAGCTCCATGAAATGGGCCTACATGGTGCTGCCTGATACCTCCTGGGGTTCGACTCCCATCTCCTTTCTGTGATTTGAATGTGCATGATCTCACCATGTTTCTTAGATTAGCTTCTGGAACTTTCCTCTCGCAGTCCAAAGTCCCGCACTTAGGATAAATGCTGTTTCTTAACTGCCTGTTCTGGGCCTGACCTATGATGATCTGGCATCCCATCCACGGTATACCAATGCTTTGTGCCCTGTGCTGCTTTTGATGGGCTCCATGATAAGTGGTAGATAGATGGATGGATGGATGGATGGATGGATGGATGGATGGATGTCACAAATGTTTATCGAGATATATTTGACGAAGATGATTCGTAGGAAACACGCGATGAAAGACTATACTTTCTTTAATTTGTGTTCGTTGTTTTGTGTGGAAGTGAACCTTTTAATTCCATTTGCTATCGTTCACTCTTCAATAGCCAGACTGCCACCACAGCTGAATAATCACTAATGAATTCCTCACATCTTTCCGAGGAATTCTTGCCCATGCTTACCGGTCTGTTTCTGCCGCTTCAGATCGCTGGGCTGTCCTTCATGAATGTTCTGTCACGTCTGTGTTTTATAGACCTCAGTATTGACTCTGGCATTAGGGAAAGACAGACAGCCGCAGTTTCCCTTCAAGAAGGGTACAACATTCTACTTGCAAATGTCTTATGATGATATGAATAATCAAGGATTATTAAAGTCCAAAACATTACAGATCTACCACCACGGTCGACACTCACTAGGAGGGTTTTCGGGTGCTAGACATTGTGAGATTGTAGCATGTTTATTATAGTCCGAGTCATTTTAGATCCAGCAGTTAAAGGAAGGTTTGAAACAATTGACCGGCCTTCCAGATGGACCTGCAAACCGAAGGTTGAGAAGACAGATTTCCTCCTGGCTCACCTCCCATTGCCGCTATAACCATTCCGCTTGCTTCTTATCGCTGAGGTGTGGGTGTTCAGATCAGCTACAGGAAGGGAGGCCTGCAGATCTTTGGATGTGGTCCATGGATTCTTCTGGATTCCCTCTACGATTTCTCTTGCTGTCCTTTTGCATCACATGCAGGTTCTTTGTCTATAACCACATCCAGACAGATGTAGGGTGAGAACACTCCTAAGGTCCTGTGAGGTTTCTTTAGATCTTGACACGATGTGTTGCCATGACCTGCGCAGATTAAACCAAACTGACCAGGAGTTTTACCTAGAAGAAGGACCAGGAGTTTTACCTAGAAGAAGGACCAGGAGTTTTACCTAGAAGAAGGCCCCCCAGACACTGTGATGAGAGGCTCTTTGACTGATGTGCTCATTCCCCATTATTTAATTACTCCCCCCATTACTCAAGTGCTCCCTCCATTCAAAGAGCTTGGACTAATGAATTTTGTACTTCCCTTATTGTTACACTGATCCTTATTTTCCTGCTTAAATTTTTCCAGTCTCCACAGTGATCGATCACAGTTAATTATCCCCCTGAGTATCAGTCAGTATTGGTTTATGCATTTGTGGAACAAATCGTGGAATTAGGGAAGCCGTCTTTTCCGTATGTGTACTGTAGTGGACAGCTAGGGGACGCAAATGGCAGAGAGACGCGTCCCAACTGTAAAACTGGGATGTTTGTATCGCACACCAGTGGGGGGGGGGATGGTGGTACCTGGCCAGAATCAAACTTCTGCTCCCCCAACCCTAATCATGTTTGCTTTTTTAGATCACATACGATTGCTGCAGTAGATGTAGAGCAAACACAGAAGTAACATCTGCTTGCTAAATCATCAGCTGGAGAATAATCCTCTTTATTTTGAAGATTATAACACTAGATCCTAGCTATGTATTCCTCCAAACGGCTGTGCTCACAGGCAGGATATCGGCATGTCTAGTAGCAGGACTTGGTAAAAATCACCTTCTCATTCTTCAGTCTCTCGGCGATTGGCGTTGATCACAAAGCGACCTGCTTAACTGGAAACGCTTCTGTAAATATCCAGCTGGCTAACTGCAGGGTTTAATCTGGGCAAACAGTCTGCGTAACCAAATTGATCGTGTACAGTACGCACGTGTGACTGAGTGAAATGTAATTGGTGCCACTTAAATCAGGAAGATAAAATTCAGCGAATACATGTAGTATTGTGTTTTAAACCTTGTTGAGTTTCTGTTAAAAACAGAGCACCAAAGTACAACTTTATAATGATAAACTATAAGTGAACCCTGAATCTTACAAAATAAACTCTGTGTGAACCTTGAGGTGGGCTGTCAAGCCTAAGATGCATCTTTGCAGTGTTTTTTTTTGGGGGGGGGGTATGGAGGAGTTGTTTAAGGTGGGCCAGTTGGTTCATGGCATGCTGACAGCCAGAAATGCCATCTCCAGCCACCAAACACCAGACTTATGTTGACGAGGCTATTCAATCACTGATGATCTCAGCGGACGAAATTTCCTGGTGGGAAACATGACTCATACATCAGATTGTATTTTCATGTCTGATGTCTTATATGGTTTTTACACTAATTTGAGACGGCTTTCTGATCGCGCATCAGACCCTGGGAATCCGATGCTGCAGCACTCCGGTAAATTGTCAGCGTTATTGAGCTGGAGAGCTAAATGCATTCCCAGGCCAATGCATGCCGGCATAATTGGCGCTTCGCGTTCTGAACGGGAAGACGTGCGAGGACATATGTGTGAAATCTTCCGCACTCACGTCTGAGACTGTAGCTGCCATCTGAATTCTGGCTCTAGAAGAACGGACAGTCTTTTTTGTGTCAGATGCCGGTTTGACTCATACGCAGGTTACGGTGTCCACTGGCGGCAGTTTGGACCACAGTGGCGGTTGAATCACTGTGAAGATGCTCCTGTATCAGACGTTCCTATAATTGTAGTAAATGAAAGTCTAAGAGTTTATCGAAGGTGACTTGCAAAGAGAAAGTCATACCAGATGTTCTCAAATAGTGTGGCGATGATATTTAATGATGGATGAGGACACACGATTACTTTGTTATACATTCTGTCTGTTACTGTAATTAATGCCACCGAAATTGATTTGTGCTTTGCCTCGGGAAATGCGCTGATATTTCTTTAGGTTTATCTGCACCTTCAGCTTGCAGGATACGCGTTTAGTTAGAGCAACCGAGATAAATAGGGAGGAGCTTCTTCTGCTGCCATATTGATGGATGAAGGGTCCGGTAACACCGTGAGCTGGAGAAATGAGGAACACTTTTTCATTTATCTCCTCCGCCGGTGTCACGGGATTCGCCGACGTGGCGAGGGGTCGGGTCTCCGCTCGCCGGCCTCCCCCGGAGCGCGTCCTGGCGGCGCGCAGCTTCTGTCCCTCTCCATGTTGTCCTCGCCGCTCTGCACCGTTGTGGCAGGCCCGGCTTAATCAAAAAATAAAACACAAAACACCCAAAATGTGGCAGAGAGGCACGGCGCACTCGCAAAACAAGGCTGCGCGACAGCGGGTGGATTCGCAGCGCTACATGAGTGATCGCTTTCCAAGAGCAGGCCATTGTTTGGTGAGTGACTGGTAATTATTCTGGGTAATTATTCATCTCTCGATTACTTCTCAAAGAAGGCATTTTTTTTTTCTAAGTGCCTGGCCAAAGAGTGGCCCGTTTTGGTCCCCATGGACCCCATGAATGCTTAATTTGGCTGACAATCACCAACCACATTATCGCTCCATGTTCTCACGATAATGAAAAAACATGAATATTAATTACATTTGGTAATTATGGTAATGATTTCTTTCTGGAAATGTATGTTCTTTGAATGCATTAAAAGTGAGAATGAGCAAAATCTATATTGGGAGCCTTTAATACAGATGATGTTTATTCAATTAACAAAGTTACTGTTTATTTTTAAACAGAAGTGAAAGTATTTATTTGTACTCACTGTATTTACTGTGTCGTTGACAGACAGCATAATAAGCCCCATGGACACTCACAATGAAGCCAAGTGTGACATTCTGATTGGCTCGTCATGATGTAGCCCCTCCCTCAGTCTTGGGTTATTTGCTTCGCATCAGCTCGTGATCTGGTACCTCATTTCATCATCTGCCGATAGTGACCAGGGCTCCCCCTGGAGGTGAGGGGAGGTTGTTAAATTAGACAAAATATGAATCATTCGAGTACTGTGTTAATAACTCTGGCTGAGGTAATCCGTATCCCAGGGACTTTACCACTGAGCTCACATGGAGAATATTGTTTACCGCTAGTCAATGCTATTCCACAGGGATCCCTCATCCTCCACAAACACGTGGAAACCGCTGAAGGGGATAACCTCATTCAGTACGACGATGACCTCACTTCCTCAAACATCATCCGCATCAGGAATGTAGGGCAAAACAACAAGCGCAGCAGCTAATCCAAGGCTCTGCGTCTTCCTCAGAAACCACAGATGTCTTCCTGCGACGCTTGCCTTTCTTTGGATGTGTTTGCTTTTTCTTGATGTTCTCATTGAGTTTTATCCGTTGCTGCGTTCACACCCCTTCCAAAAAAAGATTCTACTGTTTTAGTGCCACTCGTGGCCTGACCTCTTGCACTGTCAGTTATCTCTGAACAGCAAAACCTCAATACAAACAGCAGCTGATGTTACTGTTAAGCACCTCTGCTAAAAGAAAAATCCATATTTTCATTAAATTGTCAAAGAAAGCCTTGGAGAAACTGGACTGTTATTTAAGGGATGTGATCTTTATCTGTGTTTAAACTATGTACTACCATGTAGTGTCTATGTATTGCTGTACACTACACATACTACTATAGCCTATGTATTGCTGTAATCTACACATACTACTCTGTAGTCAATATATTCCTGGACACTACACATACTACAATAGTCTATGTATTGCTGTGAGATGATCAGCAGAATATGAAAATAAACAATTAAAAATGTGAAGGAATTTAATTTTAACTAACTGTAACTGTAACCAATCAATTGCGGACCCCTCCCCTTCCACCCCCCTTTCCAAAGTTATTTTGGGGGCTGTGGGCTGAAAGGTTTGGGAACCCATGATATCGACCTGTACAAACTACTATGCACTACAGTGTTTATCACGTCATAGTAGGGCTGTGCGATATGGCAGAAAATTAATGTTGCGGTATAATCTGAACCGTAGACGGTATATATTGCGGTACTGTATATGATTTGATAACTAACACATTTCAAAGTAGTCATAAACGAAGAATATTTATTGTGCAAATCTGCAATTATAGTAAAAATATGAAAACATTTCAAACATTTCGCTGGTTTTATCTTTTATTAAAAACACAGGTTGATTTTGTAAACTGCATAGGTGAGCATAAAACAAGACAGAACTAGACTAGTGTCATAACTCCATCTATATTAGTATGACCATCTCTCCCATAAAGGTCCTGTGAGGCAGAGTCCTGCACGGGTTCAGGTACCCAACGGGTGACCCGCAAATTTTGACGAAACGGGTGAAACATATTCTACTGTGTCGGATATGGGTTTGTGTCGGGTCGGACGCAGAAGAGCTAAATTGCGGTTTTCAAAACATCATGGGCCAACAAAAAATACACTAGGGCTATATTTTAGTGACAAAATCCCTGCATTCAAGGTGGTAAAACATAAAATACATATCAGTTTATGCCTATTACTGTGGACGATGTCCTTTTTTTACACAGTAATATAAAGCACCGCACCAAACGCTAGTCTTCACTTTCGCGTAGGAATTCCAGTCAGGTAATCAAAGTAAAATGGACAGTGCACGTAGGTAGTCTATAAAACCTACTAATGTGCAGGGTAGCCTAATGTACAT
>JAODKE010000007.1:6696077-6707422 GCA_026779605.1 Mormyrus hasselquistii | reverse complement strand
AATCCCTGCTTTCGGTGTGCTGCCTCATTAGAGGCTGACGAATCCCTGCTTTCGGTGTGCTGCCTCATTAGAGGCTGGCGAATCCCTGCTTTCGGTGTGCTGCCTCATTAGAGGCTGGCGAATCCCTGCTTTCGGTGTGCTGCCCACACGCATGTGTTCGCCGTACCGTGTACACAATGCCATTGCTGACTTTCAACACTCCCCTTAAAGGCGGCACTTCATCAAAACATTATGCGCGTGGGGATAAGATCTGGGCTCCTGAAAATCTTATTATGCCGACCATTAGCTTAATTACGCCCCGTGGCCACAGCTGAGGCAGAACGACAATGTTCATTACATTTGGAAGTGACGTTTAACGGTTCTGCAGAGATGTTCTGATCGACCTTTAAAGCACATTACCACGCGCGGCTTCCTGCTGGGAAAGCACGTTATTGTCCGGTCCCTTCCCCTCGCGAGGCACCGTAATCTCTCCCTCGCTTCAGCTTCGGACCTGTTTTATCGCTAGTGAGATAGTCCCACTCGAGGTGCTATCAGCAAGGCCCGCTATCAGTCAGGCGCCTGCCAGGCCTTTCATCAGACCCCTACGCCTCAATTTTGCTGCACCTGATTGTGTCTCAGAGTTATTGCAGCGGCTAAACTCTTGAGTCAGGACACTGATCTCTCTATAAATGGAGTGAAGACATTTTGCTCTCCAGATGAGAGGGCCTTAACTGCATGTGTGAATAGCAAATCTCGTGCAACCTTGTCCAGTGTAGAGGTCATTCCTAGCCTCTGAATATTTCATATTTTTCCCAGGACATGCTCACACTTACCTGGATATTAAAATTAAATTTGTGTAACACGTCTGCCGGCTGTTTTGATGTTTTGAGTCTAGAACATCTAATTCTCCGCCTGTTGGGTGTTACACAAAACTGATACATAAATTTATAAATGAAACGTATTCATTAGCATTCCATTTTGCCAGAGCGGTGGATGAAAATTAAATTCCGTGTGAATTATTTAAGGCCTGATCTATTTTCAGTTCGAAGGATCCCCATGAATGTCAATATCATTTTTTAGCAAAAAAAAAAAAAAAAAAAATCACCGCATTACGGGATTCTGTGCTTTTTTTACACAGCTCACTTTAAAAATTAGCTATCGGACCCGGGGTGTTGCAAAAGTACGTAATGTGACGAATATTGGACAATATCTCCGTTTTTAATGCGTTTTTACCACAATGTGATATCATAAAAGCAAGCACCCGGGTATTCCGAAATACGATAAAAGAGGAATTAAGGAAGTGCCGGGATTCGCTGGTTTGTGGATTGAGGAGCGCAGCCGCCGCCCCATGGGGAAAAAGCCAGAGTTGGACAACCTGAAACCCACCAGACATCACCACCGGGGGAGAGTCACATCATAAACTTTATGCGATATATATCCTATTTTATTCCAGAAAAGGGGGGGGGGGGTTCTGCCATATGTTAAATTGGATAAACGATATGTATCTAACTGTGACGTTAAAATAAACGAGATTGAGCCTAACTCTGATTCTGTCTGTGTGCTTCACGACTTTAAATGAACATGTTGCTGGATGAATAAATCCCGCTTTCCGGTCTCTTTATTTTAGCGGGCATTTCCCACCTTGCCACCGCATGCTCTGGCTTCCTGCACGGGAAGCATCCGTAACCTCACGCCAAATCGCAGTTAGGATGGAGCTCAGAACCGCGGCGAAACACCTAACTAGAAGCGGTGGAGCTATCCCGAACGTAATAGAGATATAAAAGCATTAAACCTCACTCCCCGGGGTCCGCAATTGCTTTTCATCAAATTAATTATCCGTGCAATATTGAAATTCTGTTGGACGATGTTCCGGGGCTTAGGCGTCTGCTTATTGTATTAGCCTGGATAGGGCTGCCTCCTTAAAGCCTACAGTTTGTTAGTTATACGCCTTGGGAGGCTCTGCTTTTCGTCATCCGTGACAAATGAAATGATCCAAAGCATAGCGCCGTGCGCTAACACGCCGCTTAATTGGATTTCCGCTGTGGGGTCTGTGTCAGGTAGAGAGAGAAAGGCGTCCGGGGCCAAAGGCACGGCGCTGCCCGCCATAGCCTTAGGGTTCAGTCTCTTCGGGGTTTTACATTCTTTCCACGACTAATCATGCGACTAGCAGAAGTTCTCTGTTTTCGCATGAAATGTAGCTGATATTTCATTCTAAGAATGACAAGATAAATTGCACCTTTATTTATCCCGAGGGAAATTACTGTGTCAAGGCATAGCCCACACCGTGCAAGATTAATACAACAAATGGCTTAAAATACCAAATAAATAAAGAGTCCAAGTATAAAGATGAGGTCCCTAAGAAGGTAAGTAACTTAACTAAAGTGGAATTGAACATCACAAAAAGCAGTATACGTATGTGTATACCGAATGATAAAATGTATTACCTATATTTTTGCATCTAAATGAATAATATCAACAAAGAGAACACAATTTCTTTATTTCCACTTTTGTGAAAATCAGAATACACAAATAAAGCAGATTTGTCTCTGCAACGTGCTATGTAAACGGCCCGGCAGGGGGACACCAGGCAATTGCCTGTGTCTCTGCCTGTCCACTCCCTGTGTTTCTGATTGCATGTACACTACAACAACAACAACAAATGTATTTTTGTATAGCGCATTATCACAACATTACATCGTCTCGGAGCGCTTTACAGCATCCCCACCCAAAGCCCCCAGTGAGGAAGCCATAGGGCCACACTGGCAAGGAAAAACTCCAGAGAAGGAAGTTCATCATTTACAACTAGGATGCTACATTTCATTGTTTTTTTTTTTTTAATCCCTGCCCAGTCACACTGCTGCGGGTGCCTGTCCAGACGTTTAATTACAGCAGGTTTTAAAAAGGCACCGCAGTGGCCCAGGCGGTCTGTTATAAGGGAAGCGCCTCGTGTTGGAGGAATCCTTCAAGGCCTAATTTGACACTGCGGTATCGTCTGCGCCGCTTTAAAGCACACAGAAGTGATGGCGGGTGCCAGCTGGGCATATGGTACCTTAAAGCACGGCGTGCCGTCTCCTGGAGGGGACATACGCTAGCTGTGGCCCTCCTTCACGTCGATTAAAAGCGGCAGAGCACACCCAGAGGATCTCTTAGGCACTAACTCAGGGTGTTATACCACCATGTGTTATCTTTTAACATTCACAGCAGGCAGAGGCTCAGTTATGACTCAGATGTAACTTTTATGTATCACGCCAAAGTGTTCATTTACTGCCGCACTGTAGTGCATTAGGAATTGTAAAAAAAAAAAAAAAATGTAGAATAAGAGCTTGTTTCATTTAGTTTTATGCATATTGGAAAACAGGTGTAATGTGTGCATTTTGCATAATGGAACAAAGGGTGTTTGTATCCTGCCTGAGTGTGAGTTGCTTCTGTCCTCTGGACCTCGAGATGATGTGAGGAGTGATCTGACTGGATCCCGTAATGTGCCTCTTTTTTCCCCCAAAGCTACCTTCAGGTGGTCGGGTTAGTCTGCAGCGTGGCGAGGCTCCCGTCGTCGCTGGGCGCTCTGTCCCTTTAAGAGGTCAGTGCCGGCAGGCTCCTCTGGGGCTCTCCAGTGAGGGAGCGCAGTGGACAGGTGGCTCCTGTCCCCAGCAGCCAGACGCTCTGCGGGGAGCAGCCGACGCGCAGCCCTGTCTTGGGGGGCAGAGGGGGGTGGGTTCAGGGTTTCGGACAGCCCTGTGGAGAACTCCCGCCCCAGCATGAGCTCAGCGGCCGAACCTGTGGCCATCACCCGACCCCCACCCTCCTCCAAGAGGCACCGGAGCCAGAGGAAGAATTCCAGCAGATTATACTCGCAGTACCAGGAGCCAAGGTCCGGGTGAGCAGCTCTGCCTTTCCCGTTTAGCCCCCTCCGTGGGGAATCGGGCTTCGCCAAAACTCAAGCAGATTATTCAGTAATGTTACGATCGGCCGCTGCCGTGGTCCTGACTAAGATTAATGACCTGTCACTGAATTAAGGAAGCGTTCGTTCAAAAAAGAAATGTTTATGGAGAAATGTTTTATGCCATCGGATGCCACTTAACCAGAAAATACTGCTACATCTGATGAGATAAATACTTTAAGCAGATTTGCCTTTAATTGTTTCTCTTCATCTGGAAGTTAATGGTCAGGATTAAACTGTTGAATTCGGAATTGAACGGAATGCTAAAGGACTGAACTAAGGAGGGGGAAACTCAGGCGAGAGGTTCGCGTCACGTTGAAGTGCCCAGCAGCATGTGGAGCACAGCACACAGCACTGAGCAAGGAAACAACCCCGGGCTCTTCTTCCAGGCTGTCCGACGAAGAAGATAAGCCAGAAGAGCAGGTGGACAGCAATGACCCGGAGGAGATATTCCAGAACATTCAGCTCCAGAAGGAGATCATCGCCAACATTCGCACCAGACCTTGGCCAATGAGGCACAAGCTCAAAGTCCTCAAGTAAGAGCCGCTCTGGGTGACAGGGATGTGACGGCATGCCGCCAGGTGACCCTCGCAGAGATGGAGCATGTGACTTAGTCACACAGAGCATGGAGGTAGACTAAATATGTTGGTATTTTTTATGATGTTTCCCCGGTTTTTATTTGATCAAATTGAAAATAGGCATCTGGCATGAGCCGTGCCTTGGATGGTCGTTGGATTGTTTCCACGGTTACGCGTGACCGCCTTCCTCGCTAGCCTGACGTAGTGGTTAGTCGCGGCGCTGCGACTATTGTCAGGGAGATTGAACGACCGTAATTGGCCGAATTACTTGGGAAGCCCAGCCTCAGTGCAGGAAGACAGGACCTTTAGCGCGCCAAGGAGGAGCGCTAAGTGGTGATTAGCGTCCCCGCAGGAAATTTGCCCCGCTTCCAGCATCCGGGGGAGCAAAAATAAACTCTGTTAGCGGCGTCATTTTATCATTAGCAGGTCCCCCTGCCCCCGTTAATCTGGAGGAACCAGGATCTGCCTCTGAGCCGCAAAACCAGACGCCTCGCTCCTCCGTCCCAAAAAGTGCTGATTCCCATCATCAGTGGGGCGCTCGTCATGTGACGGCCTCGTTATTGCCTCGCCGCAGCTTTATCGCCTACGCCTCCAATGAGACGAGAGCCCCCACTCTAGGCCTGGCGTGCGTTCTGGATCGATGCCTCCTGGTCCACCCTTACACGGTCCATTTGTAACGCGCCTAAATCATCGGCCTCTCCTTAATGTGTTTGTTCGTATTATTTACGTTTCACTTGCCCAAGGCAGATTATTGCTACCGCCGGTTTATAGAACTTCAATAGTACTTCAAGGGCATAGCAGCTGGCGCCCCCTGTGGGATGGTTAAAAAAAACATCAGATTTGCTGTTAGTCTATCTGCAGGTGGAACGCCCTTGCGTGCATGAGAGCCGTGTGTGTGTGTGTGTGTGTGTGTGTGTGTGTTCTCGTTTGTTTTCGAAGCTTCAATAAAGAGGTTCGCTGTCAGCTCTGTCTCCTTGGGGAAGGCCGGTGTGGTTGAGCAGATTCCTGGGCAGAGGTGGCGTAGCTCAGACACCCTCATTCCTCGCACCTCTTCCCCGTGCAGTAAATCTCGCGTTGCGCGCGGTGAGGCAGCCAGACTCCCTGAATGAGGCCATGACCGGCGCCCCTTCGTGCTCACAGGCAGGCCAGGGAGATCGTCCTGAAGTACGAAGGCAGACTCACCCGGACCCGCGGCTACCAGGCTGCCGGAGCCAATGTAGGTCCCTCCTGCCGCCGGTCTTTCCTGAATAAATACGCCCCCCCCCCCCAACTGGCACTGGTCACTTTAACTTATTACCTATTTCTTGTTAATTGATGGACACTTTTGCACTGCGAATATAAACTCTTGCTTCCATCTCCCGTTTTGCACTTTAAGTCCTTGTCACTTGCAGCCTGTATGTTGCACCGTGGCCCTGGGGGAGCGACATTTCATACCACAGTATATGGAGGCTGTGACAGTAAAGCCCAGATCATCTGCTGGGTTTTAGACACCCAGCCTTTACTGAGCTCCAGCCTGATTAAATACTCCTGTGATGTGACATCGCTGCTGTAATACTTAGTCGTATTTTTCCGCACCTTCTTTATCTCTGACCTCACCTCTCCACTTAACGCGCCCAGCTCGGGTAGCCGTGCGTACATCTGTGTGCTTTGGGCTGCGAAGGTCCAGTTAGAGGCACGAAGCGCAGATCTTGAATTTATTGCCAATTGAAATGCACGTCCCGGGCTGCACTTACGCTAATTGCCCTGCAATGGAGTCCGCAGCCGTACGCCCTGCGTAAACTCTCAGTTTACGTGCCGCATCATTGCGGCACATCTTTTTAAGGCTTTTCTATGACGGACTGCGTCCAAGGAATGGAAGACTCTGCTCTCTGGCCCCTGCTGAGACTGGAGGGCGTCACTCCTCTGTCCGCACGTTTGGTAGCTTATAGATCAGCGTTATCAGCTCACGTGCGGAGCACACGCTCAGCCGCACATGTCTGTCGGATTTATAGCCCATTGTTATTGCTGAGCTTAATTAAAATGCCCCCGTGGCATAGCCTGAAAGCTATTAAAATTAATTGAGTCATAGTAAGTAGATTGACGATGCTGTATTAATTACAGAGATGGCCCCCTTGCTGCTTTACTTTGGGTAAAATATCGGAAATCAAATGCGCTTTTAGTAGTTAGTCATCTGCTATTATTTACTTATTAGTTTAGCTCAATATTTTTTTTTTATAATCAAAGGTCACGCCTGTGGTATTGTTGATATTTTACGATGTAGTTCAGACTGAAGGAGATGACCTCGTGTAATAGTAGCTCTCTGATAAAATTAAAAAGAGCAAAAGCAGAATCAATTTTGTGCTCTAATGGTTTAATCTGCTGCTCATCTTTTCAGCTCCTGAAGAAACTGTCCCGCTTGCTGTATAATATTGTAGTTTTGTTTGTTCCGTGGGAAATGAGAATTAAGAAGATTGAGAGTGAGTATGTGTTTCTGTTCCTCTGTTGCTAAATGCTGCCATTTTTTGACTCTGGTCCTCAGTGTCCGTTCAGCGGAGCGGTTCTGCCTCGTTACACGGGCGCTCTCTGATTTTTAAAGGTCACTTCGGATCAGGGGTGGCTTCGTACTTCATTTTCCTAAGATGGCTGTTTGGCATCAACATCGTTCTGACCGTCATGACGGGAGCCTTTATCGTCCTGCCCGAAGTGAGTCGTCCCTCGAATGCATGACGCCCCGCTGGCCCAGAGCAAATCCGCTGGCCTTCATAAGATGGGGGAGGCCCTGGACCTCCAGGGGTGGGGCCAAGTCACATGATAAGCTCTTCTCACCTGCAAGCAGTTATTAAACACTCGTGTTCCCTCGCCCGGCCTTGACCTCATATGCAGCTCCCACTTCACTACCTTCCCCAAACTCAGCACCTCCCTTGTTTTCTCTGCCTGCTTATCCCCCCCCCTCTTCACTCCCAAAGTGAAGCCCGTCTTCTTTGTCCTGAAGCACTTTGTGAGTGTGACACCCTTCTAAAAGTCTGCCGTTTGCGTTTTCTGGTTCTTTTGATGCCTCCACTCCGTGAGGTTACTGTTGTATGTTAATACGATAAAGGCCCCAATAAAAGGGAACCCAGATGGAACTGGAACAGTGTCGGTATAAAAGCTACAGGACATGAACACCCTCAGTATTAAGGTTAGTGATTTCAGGGGGTGGGGTTCCCGGTTTTTCTGCCAGCTGTTGGCTGGCGCCCCTTTTGGAACCACCCGGAGCAAGACCATCCCCAAGGAGCACCTGGCCTCTGCCCAGGACCTGGACACCATCTGGTCACTCGGGGTAAGAGACATTTGTGGTTGTGCGGATGGCGCGGCGTCCTCTGCAGTTTCATCATTCCCTTCTGCGTACCGCTCTTCTCAGGGTTACCTCCAGTACTCTGTGCTCTTTTACGGCTACTATGGAAGCGTCCGGAAGATCGGCAGTGCCGGCTACAGACTCCCCCTGGCATATTTTCTGGTCGGAATGGCTGTTTTTGCATACAGCTTCATCATTCTGCTCCGCAAGTAAGTCTGTGCTTCGTCTCCGTTCATCTCGCTGCTCCAGGTGCAGGAAATGATTATATATAATATAATGATTATATGGGGGGTGGGACCACTGCCGTTTCTTCTGGAAGGATGTGTAGGATTGGGGGTACATATCCCACACCCATATGTGTGTATATTTACGTTAATTAAATATCAGTCCATGCAAAATTCCTGGTCATACTGAGTTACAAATTAATGCCGTTACATGTTTAATGTATAAGCATCGTTACATATATGGATAGTTTAAGGCCTTGACCCATGTTGCCACCTTACTGCCTCGTATCTCCTCAGGATGGCCAGGAACTCGCGACTCAGCCTGGCCAGCGCCTCCGACGAGAACTACACCTTCTGCTGGCGGGTGTTCTGCGCGTGGGACTACCTGATCGGCAACCCCGAGGCAGCCGAGAGCAAAGGCGCCGCCATCGTCAACAACATCAGGGTGAGGGACGCCAGTGCGGAGGCCTCGTCGCCTTGGCGATCTGCCGGGATGTTACTGTGCGTGGAGCGAAGCCAGAAGTGGGAGGCCCTTCGATCGCGGCTTATCTGCACCCCGAAAGGGCTGCAGCACCAAGAGGGCCCTGCAGCCACTGACCGGTCGGGCCACTGGTTCCCGCCGAGATTCTCGCTTCATCTGACACGCTTTGTCTTTCCTTTGAAGGAGGCGATTGTCGAGGAGCAAGAGAAGAAGAAGGACACGAGCCTGTAGGTGGCGCTGGTGGCCCCCCTATCTCACTGCTCTTTGATGTTCGGTATCAGGGCTCTGTTGATGCTGAGGAGTGTAGTTTTATGTCATGTTGTCCGTGGCTGTTGGGGAGAGCGGCAAGCGGCCGTTATCTGTGGTAAACACCTCAATAGTAGAGTCGAGATGGTCTTTCTCTGACTTCATCACTTTTATAAACGAAACGCCCCTGTCCCAGAGCGTCAAATCAAGGCAGCGATTTGTTATCGGCCCCTCTCGCATCGGCCCCGGCCTCTGGAAGTCTACCTCCACCCAGGCTGATTTACCGGCCGGTTCACTGCAACCGCAGCAAAATGCACATGGCCGGGTGCCGCCCGCTCTATTTCACATGACCCGCATTTTACTGCGGCGAGCAGCTAGCCCTAAATCACCTATCACCGCTCGCTGATCTGCCTTCGGCTGCCAGCTTGGGTATTAATCCCACAGGGGGCCACAGGGGTCCACGCCCATGTCCCGCTGGTCGGCATCACTCCCACCTACCTTTGCTGCATAAGAGAGTTTTGCAGCAGTTTCCAAATTATTGGTTCATGAACGTTCACAAGTATCTAAGCCCTGCCTTTGAGGTCATGCTCTGTGTTTGCAACACTGTAATAAAAGCCAGTTTTTTTTTTTTGTGAGTTATGACATGAATGATATATTAACTAAGTGCTTTATTAGCGATTGAATTATTTTAGTTTTCGTTCTGACGAATCCCCAGTCCTGTAATCATAATAAATGACCTTGTCCCACAGGTCTATGTAATGGACATGCTTGAATAATGTTCCCCGCAGTTTATCTATCCATCCCTTCCCTGCTTTCTCAGTGCAGTTCTGGTCAGTCTCCGCATCCTGGCAAACATACTGGTGCTGCTGTCACTGGCGGGCAGTATTTACATCATTTACTTCGTGGTGGACCGCTCTCAGAAGCTGGAGCAGGAGAAGCCAGAGTTGACGCTTTGGGAGAAGAACGAGGTGGGCAGATACGGATATGGTGAATGCCATTGGCGTTCGGGGGTTTCCCCTCGTCGGTGAAGTGAATGTACTAAACAGGATTCCCAATTCCATAATTAGGAGAACCGGGGGCCATAAATGGGGGCTAGCTACCCAGGTGATTGGCCTACAGCCAGACATAAAAGCCAGTCCCTCCCAAGTTCCTTAGTCCGTTCCTTGGGAATTTTACGTTGGGAGATGGAAAGTTCAGGTCCAGAAAGTACAAATCCAGACCAAGATTTTGTTTCAACCAACCAGCTGAATATAAAGAGTCACGGTGACAGAGTCACTCAGCTGTGTGTTTGAAAGTTTTACTCATTCGGCGCTTGCAGTTGGAACAGAAGCTGAGCTACACAGGACCTGCTCCATGTTACAGGGGCAGCACCTCTTGTGGCATTAGACCTCACAGCTTTTGGCTTGGTCTAACTACTAAGATACCATCTGCCACAGTCCGGTCTGGTCCATTCTGTGTGCCCCTTAAGTACCCCTTCCATAAACTCCATGTTCCATATTTTACCTCTTAAATGTCTTGAACCTAAATGCTAGACTCTTTGTTCAATGTATGTTCTAGTTTAATTTTGCCAGGGGTGGGAAGTCTTATCCACAAGGGGCCAGTTTTGGGGTAACCTTTAGGTCAGCTGTTATTACCCAAGTGTGAGGACTCTTCAGCCAATCAGTTCTCTAATGAGTAATCGAATTAGAGAATTGCAGCAAAAACCTGCACACACACCGGCCCTTTCTGGATAAGATTGGTCACCGATGATTGGTCACTGGTGGATTGGTGCTTCCACTGTGACGGCTTAGTCCTGTGCCCTGAGCCCCTTCTTGGTGCTGGCTTTTCCAGGTGAGCGTGGTGGTCTCACTCATCACCATGATCGCGCCGTCTGCTTTCGAGCTGGTGTCCCAGTTGGAGATGTACCACCCCAGGACCAGCCTCAGGTTCCAGCTGGGAAGGTGGGCGGTAGCTGGAGTGGAGACCAAGGTGGACACTGGCCATGAATAAACTCAGGCCTGACACCTGACTCTGTGTCATTCGTGCTGAAATGCCTGTTTTGTTTATCTCACCAGGGTTTTGGTTCTGTACCTGGGAAACCTTTACAGCCTGATAATCGCTCTGCTGGACAAAGTGAACAGCATGAGCTCAGCGGTATGTAGCTATCGGACGCTTGATGTCTACATTTTATGGATGACTTTTCTGATGGCTGACATAATGTTCAGTCCAGCACACAAAGGAAATCTGCATTCCTTTCTGTGTGCTTATGGTGGCGGTAACTGTAACAGTGGATCACAACTTGCAATTCAGCAACTTACCACTAGGTGGTAGAAATGACGGTGAAGTTTTGGGCTCAGCGTCTGATTTTTCCTTATATTAGCTGGTGCTGCATCGGGTTAAATGGTCAGAACCTTTCATCTATTCATTTGAGGTGTAAAGATTGTGGTGATATTTTTTAAAATTTAATTTAACGTATTGCATTAAGAAATAAATGAAATTAGCAGGAGAACATTTCAAGATTTAAGGAAGCACTTTACGCAGCGTGTAGTCAGAGTATGGAATAGTCTTCCTGATAACGTAGTGCAAGCTGAATCCTTAGGTTCTTTTA
>JAODKE010000007.1:6674392-6693737 GCA_026779605.1 Mormyrus hasselquistii | reverse complement strand
GAAAATAAGACCTGGGCATATTTTGGCATTTCAAAAAATATAAGACAGTGTCTTATCATCGGGGAAACACGGTAAATATTAGCTCTACACTGTATGTCAGTGTTTCCCAAACCAGTCCTCAGGGACCCCCAGACAGACCACTTTTTTGTCCTCTCCCAATACACCCATACCAGGTGTTCAGTGTTCTTGGTTAGCTGGAAGCTGGGAGGAGGCAAAAATGTGGACTGTCTTGAGTTGGGAAACACTGCAGTATGTGATGTATGATGTTCCTAATACCCAAAATAAGGTTATTTCACTGTTTGGTCAGTGATTTCAGGCTTGTTTTCCCTTTCAGGTCTAACAATTTCTACCTTGCCATGCTTCTGTTCATGCTCTTCCTCTGCATGCTCCCCACCGTCTTCGCCATAGTGCGGTACAGGCCCTCACAACATTGTGGCCCATTCAGGTAAGCTGCAGACCTGCAGGCCCCGCCTCGCCCCTACAGGCCGCAGACACCAAGGATCTTCAGTCCATCTCTGTGGTTTTCTCAATAAGCGTACTTGGCCATACTTGTGTTCTTATACACCCGTTTTATGTCACCTTTCTTTGCCGAGGACCAATTCCAATACCCAAGCGCTGAAATACAGAACATCAAGGATACATCAGTTGCCAATCCCATGATTCATTGCACCCCAAGTTCAACCTTTGTGTTCTCGGTATTGAGAAGCACCCCATGTCTCTGCTTTGCTCTCATAGCGGTCAGGAGAAGATTTATGACATCATATCAGAGACGATAGCCAACGAGTTCCCGCTGTGGTTCGGCAAAGTCATGAGCTACGTCACCAGCCCGGTTGTGGTGCTGCCCGCTCTGCTCCTGCTCTTGTAGGTTCACCGCCGCCTGCTTCCAGCACATGGCTCATTCGGCGTCCCCAGGGCAGCATCTGACAGCTTGCTCTGTCCCTCTTTCAGCATGCTGATCTATTATCTCCAGTCCATCGCCCGGTCATTGAAATTCACCAACACCCAGCTCCGGATGCAGCTTCAGACCGTAAGTGCGAACAATTGGATCTTGAGGTTGTATAGTGGTTCTGGAGAGAAGCAGGTTCCCCACGCCCGTGTCACCATGTCACCGAGTCATCACGGGTGGTCAAAGCTGCTCTGACTGTTGCAAATTTGCTCAGACGACCCTTCCCTGTCTCCTTGTGTCTCTTTGATGTAGGAAAGGACAGAGGACAAAAAGAAGGTTTTTCAAAGGGTTGCAGGTAACTCTGAGATCTCAAGATTGAATTATAAATGTTACCTCAACTGTGAGGCATACGCACGGCCGGAGAGGGACCGGCAGGATGTGGGCAGGGCCCTGGCAGGACAGCTTGGGGGGCGGAGCTTTATGAGGGCAAGCTGGAGGCAAAGTAATATGAGGGAGTACCATGGGTCGAGCGTCCTGCTTCCTGGGGGTGGGGCCTTTTGTGGGCAGGTCGTGTGAGGGCGTGCCGTGGGTGGAGCCTGGGACCCATCACGACCCTTGAGTCCGTCCTACTCCTCCCCAGCCCGCCTGCAGCCTGCAGAGGCGGAAGCCAAGAAGCAGGAACAGGAGAGCGACGTCACCACTAGCCAGGAGTCCTCCGTGCGCTCCTCATCTCCCCGCCGCAACGGCAGCGTGGCCAACTTCGAGTCCCCGGTGAGGCAGGGCAACAGCATCCGCACCATCACCCAGTCAGCCTCGCGCTCTGACGTCAACAGGGCCACAACCGCCGCCCAGAGTCCCTCCATCCCGCTGATGCAGAAACAAAGAATGGAGCACGTGCCGAGCAGGTACACCGTAAAGGCCCCCGCCGGGGCTCACGCAGATGGCAGCACGTACTCTACGGCTTAGAAGCCTGGCAGTCGGCATGCTAACATGACAAAGTGAATCATACCAATCGATTTATCAGCCACTACCTGCTACAGCAGATTTCAAGATTCAATTCTTAATTGTTATTGTACATGACAACACAACAAGATTGAGTTAGCATACAAAGACACAAGACAAGACATGTAATATGTAATATTAATGGTAGGATGTCATCCCAAATCGTGCTGCTAAGAGTCTAATAAATAGGTCTCTCGGAAGATATCTCGAAGATTATCTGGGAAAACCTCCCTTGTGTTTCTTTCTCATGATTAGACACTCAGGATACTTTGGTGGGGCTAGTGGCCCTGGCAGGTCAAAGTCCTTCAACCAGGTGGCGTACAGTCCCTCCGCCCGCTACACAGAGCACACCCACTCCGAGCCGCTGTACCGGAAGGGTCTCCGGGCCGTGCACGCTGATGCCATAGGGCTGGCTCCGGGCCCAAGCTTCGTAGGCCGACGGTGCCACACCACACGCTACGTGATCATCAACGAGCACGAAGCCCGCAAGAAGCTACTGCGCTCGTCTGTGCGGCTGCCCCGGCACTACCGCCTGGAAGAGCCCGGCGACATCGTCGAGCTCTACCCACGCAACATCAAGAGGTTCGGGAGCCGCGGTCAGCACCGTCCCTTCCAGCCACACCTCTGCGAGGAAGAGGAGGAAGAAGATGCCATCAAAGTGCTACAGAGGGGCTCCTTTGGCCACAGTGACCGGCCGCGGTCGCTGTCTGACCTCCAGCCGCCTGCTCGCTTCTACATCGGAGACAGAGTAGAGAGGGACTCGACCAGGGGACTGTATGGACAGCACAGGGAGGGCGGCGAGGCAGGCTGGGAAGAGGATCCCTCGCCGTCCCGCTCCTACACAAACGCCAAGAGCAGCAAGCTCCACAGCAGACCAGGTGAACTGCAGGTGAAGGCGAAGACGAAGCACAAGGCGGCACCATCCCTCACGGAGTCCGACTCCGCCTCCGCTGCCTCCAGCAGCGACCAGCAGAACAGCAGCACCGACCAGTACATCCAGGTCATTCACAACAAGGAAAAATACTTAAAGTCAAGCAGCAAGGTGACTAAAAAGAAGTCTAAAGCCAGTATTGATTTAAACCTAGCGGGATCCAAAGACCTGGTCTGCTCCAATGTTTAATGATGCAGTTTCTTTTGCATTGCTTTCATCTGTTGCCCTGTTGTCACTGATTACAGTTTATTCTACCGAGATGTTTAATATACTGTTATGTTCAAAGTAATATAAAGAAGTGGACGATGCTGTAATTATTGTCTGAAGTAGAGTTATTTTAGTTACTCAAGTTTTAGCACACCCGTGTATGTGGAATTCGTGTTTTTAACCTAAAATCACTGCATTTTCTAATTACTGTAATAAAAATAAAGCACAAGATTGTGATTCACTGTAAACTTGTCAGATGCAGCCGTCGTGTCCGTGACTCACTGGATTTACAAAATGCCTTTGTTCACCGTTTTTTAAAGAACGGCTGAAAATCATTTGAAATCATCTCTGACATTACTCTGACATTACTCTATCCATTTTCTGAAACCACTTATCCTGTTCAGGGTCCACGTGTCAGTGTAAGGAAAATGAATCCCAAATAAAGCCAAACATTCAATGTTAGTAGGTAAAATATAAAAGGAACAAAAATGTCATAAAACCAGAAGCGCATAGCTAGAAATCCTAGGCCCCCCTGACAAAATGCCACCTTGCGGCTCCCACTGTAGAAACTGTCGAATGGTGGTTGGGGGGTACTCACCGTAGTAGAACTTGCCAAGCATATTATTATTTTTTTGTATTCAGGGCACCTCTAAACAGCTACCCCCCCCCACCCCAATCTGCCCCCCTGACCACCCTGGATAAGATCATTAGGCCAGACATCCAGCCATTTTAAATGAGCCACCTTGCAGACAAGAGGCCGTATAAATGAAACACTTAAGGGTTGTAGATCCCAAAGCATATCAGGTGTAGTTCTTTATATACGGCTACAAAAAAATGTTGTAAATGTAACCAAGTATATGATTTAAACAGCAATCACTGCTACTGAGAGACGGATTTACACGTGGATTTTGTGAGGCTTGTGACTGGCTGGCTTATTTTTGTTAATTTTTATTTTGTTATTTTTGTTGCGACATCTAAGCTCTAATCACGGTGCAGAGAGACGGGCGCCGACCTGCTGCGGATATGATGGCGCGAACCTGCTAAATAATTCAGTTTGTGCAGCGCAGCTGCAAACGCGGAGGCCAGCGCCATCCGGCTACAGCGTGGGGCTGGAGGATTTACCGGCACGTGCCGGTGAATTATTACAGCCCCTTCAGGTCACAGTGAGCATCAGCCGCATGGCGACTCTGTCCGGGGGGCTTGATTAACACTGTCCTCTCCATTTGCTTTATTATTATGTAAATTCATTTTAATCTAATTTTGTGAACTGGCGGTGTCAGGCAAAGCGCGTGAGGCAGGGTGCGTGAGGCAGAGCGTGTCAGACAGCGTGTGAGGCAGAGCGTGTCAGACAGAGCGCGTGAGGCAGAGCTTGTCAGACAGAGCGCGTGAGGCAGAGTGCCATAGGCAGAGCATGTTAGCCTGCCTCACATTTCTGTGTATATCTCGGTGTACAGGGCTGTCCAGGCACTATAGGTTTAATGTCCCCCCAGGTGTTGTGTTAACCAGGCAATGGCACCATTAAGTCAGAGGCGGCCCCCTGTATATTCCATTTCTTTCAGAGATTTTTTTTTTTTTTGAGCGGCTCCCTGTGGATAATGATGTACAGGGGGCAGCAGAGGACCGCTTAATTATGAGTGAGGCCGTCGCCCCGGAGCACCAGATGTCGCCCCAGTGCCGCGTAGGCAGACACTCATGCTTTGTACTTTCACTCAATGTTTCCCCTGTTCGCATGGTGCCTGCGGCTGTTTCCGGCAATGTTTTGCTTGTGGGTACTGCCATTCCTGCCCTGACCCTTTAAATCATTTTTATTTCCCAAACCGCATTGCAGACCCCAGACTGTGCTGTGATGTGATTGTTACACCGCGCCTGTTTATCAGCGGTAATATCCAGAGCGCGCTATTAAAGGCACCAGCTGGTAGCCTGTAAGCCATGCATTATGTCCTCGTGAATATATCTTACATATTACCTTTGCAGAAATGCACAGTCCTGTTTTTTATGTACCAGTAGCACAACATTTTAAAGTATGTTAAAGCGGAAAAACATCTGTAAACTTTATGTGATGGGAGGTATCATTTGTACAACTTTGAGACATGTTTGTTGGAATGCCACAGCTATGAAGGCTTGGGATATGGCAGCAAAAGGCTGTAACCCACAGAGCCGTTTGTGAATCGTGACTCGGGGAGGACGTGCCCATGTCGCTGCGGTGCGGAGGTGACACCAGTACAGGTACGTGACGTGTACTGGCTGATATCAAGCCTTTCCATACTGTGACGGCTGCAGTCTTCATTCGTAACTATTCTGAGAGCAAAACATATTTTCTTGAGTTTCACAAGAACATTTGGAATGAAAATGAAAAGTTGCTTTAGATTCCCAGCTTTTAAAATATTTTTTTTAACTTGCGTTTTTGTTGTTTAACCTCTTTTTTTTGAGTTTTTGACCTGACTGCTGTGTGTTTCCTCTGGTTCCTTGACCAGACATGACACACACACACACACACATACACATACAGACACACACACAGACACACACACCCGTAGTCCATATATTCTTATCTGTATGGGACTCTCCATTCATTTCTACAGGTATAACCATAACCAAAATATGATAACCGTAACCCTAACATCAGTCATAAGTAACCAAACAAAACACAAGATGTCTGGAATTTTAACTTTTTTGATTCCACTCACAGATTTTGATAAAATTGAGACTTGTATTATGGGTACCTGAAAAATGCCCCCACAAGATAATGAGTAACAAGTTTTACCACAATGTGGGGACATTTGGTCCCCACAATGTGGTAAATACAAACCCACACGCACACGCACCTCATTCTCAGCGGTGGGTTATTCTGTTATTCTGTTTAATTACCATGCTACCATGTAATTTTGTTTTACTTGTATAAAAATGAACGTGACAGGTCTTTTGCCCGTATCGGGTGTCTGATGCTGTACGTGATGTCTTCACATTTCACAGACATTACGGGTCAGAATAGATTATTTTATTTTTAAATTCAATCGGCAGTTACAGTCATGTGAAAAACTTAGGACACCCCATGATATATTTAGTTCTTTATTATGAAATATCAACATATCAGTATAAAATCTTCTTTCAAATAATATCTGTAGACAAAGGTGATGTAATTGCATTACCTATGGAAAAAAAAGAAACATGTGCGTATTTAACAAAAGAAATTAACTAAGATGCTAATTCCTACTGAGGAACACGGTCACATCCATTACTATGTAAAATGCCTAGAATTAGGTTCTGGTCACCAAATCAGGTGAAAATAACTATAACATCGTTACAGAGCTTTTTGGTGGAGCCTGTCTTATTTAAACCACAGACATCTACTGTAGTTAGCTGAAGTGAGTGGTATAACCATGGTGAGATTCAAAGAGCTCTCTGAGGCCTTCAGAAAGAAGCTTGTAGATGCATATGAGTCTGGAAGGGATGTAAAAAGATCTCAAGGGGGGTTGGAATTAGCCATTCAACTGTCCAGAAAATAACTTACAAGTGGACAACATTGAAAAGAACTGCCAACATGGAAGGTCAGGCTGTCCTAGTAAGTTCACCCAAGAGCAGACAGCAAGAACCCTAAAATGTCATCACAGGACATACAGAGAGCTCTTGCTACAGTTGATGTCAAGGTACATGCATCTACTATCAGAAAGAGACTGCAGAAAGTTTACATGGGTGGTGTGCAAGGAGGAAATCCTTGCTGTCAAAAAAATAACAGCAAAACTGATGTTTACCATAGACCACCTAAGCAAAGACCAGGACTTCAGGAACAACGTGATTTGGACAGATGCATCTAAAACTGAATTATCTGGTCACAGTGACAGAGGACACATTTTGGCATAAACCAAGGACGGCTTTTGCGGAAAAGAAACTCATAGCTGCTGTGAAGCATGGGGGTGGAAATGTCAGGGTCTGTGGCTGCTTTGATGCAGCAGGTCCTGGCCAGCTCACCGTCTTAGAACCTACTATGAATTCTTCATCGTATTACCGGGTGCTTAAGGACAATGTGAGACCATCTGTCCAGAAGTTGAAACTGAAGTGGGGGTGGACCATGCAACATGACAATGACCCAAAACATTCCAGTAAACCTGACAAGGATCAGCTTAGAAGGAAGAAATGAGAGTACTGAAGTGGCAAAGTCAAAGCCCAGATCTGAATCCCATAGAGATGGTGTGGAGTGATTTGAAGTGGGCTGTGCAGGCGAGACACCTTTAATACGTCACACAGCTTAAGGAATTCTGCATTGCAGAATGGGGAAAACCGTCTGCCAGTCGGTGTTAGAGAAACGTCTCGGGTTATTACAGTCAAAGGGGAACATATTAGCTATTATGCATTAGGTGACCTAACTTTTTCCTCAGTAGGAATTGGCATCTTAGTTAATTTCTTTTGTTGAATAACTGCAATTCTTTCTTGTTTTTGCATAGGTGATGTTATTACATTGATATTTCTTAATTGAGAACTAAATATTTAATGCGGTTTCACGATTATATATTCCACTTCCTTTTTTTAGCCTAAATATCTGACCTATACAAAATATGACATATTTATATACTTTACCTCTAATCTTTTGCAGGAGTGAAAGTTTGAGCAGAATGTTATTTGGCATCTGGCCACGTGAGCAGTGTTATGGGAGTGATCTGGCACCATCTCTAGGCTGAGCTTAAGGGCCTAGATGAGACGCCATTTCTGTTATTGTTGTGTAGGTTTTATTTATGCTGAATGAGTTGTGGATTATGTTAATCTACAAAAAAACAAAATCATACATGGAACATGTACGCAAATATGATGCATTGGACAGTTTATTTAGCACAATCCTGTTCGTTTTTTTTATTATTTATCATATATTTATATGGATACAATGTAATAATTTTCTGTTTTTGCAATCCTTCCATATATCCCAAAAAAATTAAAAAAAGATATGGTTTTCCCTGATTTGATTTCTAAAAAGTGTAAACAGACTTGAACTTGTAAACGCAAAATAGATTGTGGACTGACTACGTTCTAGTTTTCAGAAACCGTTCCTACGATAATGGACTAAAGACCCCTTCCTCATTGGAGGGCCATGCTGTACATTTCACACAGGACAGGCTTCCTTGTGGGGTCTTGCTTGGTGTGACCCACATGTTGCTCTCTCAGCCTGTCTCGCCCCTTTTTCTCCTGATGACGGCCGTAAAGGGCCCGTCGGGCAGAGCCTTGATGATGCCCCATGCCTCAAACCGTGGTAGCCCCAGAAGAGACATGTCCTGGACCTGCTGGACCTCGTCGCCCAGTTGGATGCCGCTTAGGTCTGAGGAGAGAGGCACACGGTGATGAGCTTGGATCAGTTAGGGTCTGATCCCTGTCTACAAAAACAGAACTGCCGTTTGAGTGCGGTGAGTTTCTGGCCTGTAGTGCATCGGTGTTGGTAACACTTGGCAAGAGATGGCGACTCTGCCTCACAACTCTGGGTAATTTTAAAATGTGCAGTGCATGCTGTTAAACTTCTTAAACAAGCAGTCATAATTACCCTTATAAGACAAACATTAACCTTGTGGTTCTTTGCATAAAGTTATGTTATTTGCATAGCCACCAGTATATTCACGCAGACAGCCAATATTAAACTGGAGGTACATGGTTTATCAAGCTTTATCGAGGTAAAAAAAAAACATTAACCTGTAATATCTTTGCCAAAGGTCTGTTTTTTTACACAAACTGCATACCACAGGGTCCAAAGAACAATGGCATGTTTTCAGTTTTCGATTTCAAAGTCTCTACAATTACTGTTTTTTTTCATCCATTGCAGGTACTAAAGGAAGAACGATCAATCCGTCCTCTGGCTGTTTGTTACAGGTGCGGCGCTGATTGGGCGGCATCTCTTGTAGCTAAACGGCTAGGTGTGGTTAGCTAGCTAACCAGCCTGTGACAAGCTGCCTTGTACCATTAGAGGATGTCTTAGAGGCCAAGGTTCTGCAAGTGGTTGACCATGACACCCTGGCCTCCTGAGGGTTTGTTTCTTAGACATTTACACACCAGTATCTGGTTTAAACCAGTTGAGAACAGTGTCACAGTCACAGAACTAACTCAACTAGTTGATTGAAACAAAATCTTTGGTTTGGAATTTTAGTTTCTGGACCGGAACTATCCACCTCTGTTTTCAAGTATGAAGATGAATAGATTTTTTGACGACAAATCTTTCTTTGGATTAATGATAAATATATAGTAAAATCTAATAAGTCAATTACTGTAGCTTTCATGGGACATGAAAATAATCTTTAATAATGGCCCCCACTGTCATGGTCGAAGGTCAGATCTGGCCCTCACAGATCTGGCTTGTGTTTAGGGCTGTTGCCCTGTACCTTTAAAGATCCTGTTCACCACCAGGGGTCTGTCTCCGTTGATTGAGCCTTTGCCTCCTTCAAGGCTGAAGCCCACGCCGCCTGCACTCTTCTCTAGCTGTACCGTCAGGATCTCACCGCCACCTTCGTCTGCGAAAGAAAACCCAGATGGTTTTCTGTTAACCCCACTCCTAGGGCCCGGTGACTTGAAATATTCCGCAGCCACGTTGTTGCCACATTTGTGACCATCGACCATCATTATATACTATAAGTTCTACGGCTCACTTAGGTTACCGATCAAATATCACCAGAGAACATTAATATTACCCACAAGCCCTTTCTGTCTACTTACAGGATCAGTCCTCCATGCTTTTTTCCCAGGAATTACTTCAAGCCTAAGATACCATCTACTGTTTGCCAAAGGATTTCCTCCAGTGCCACAGGAGCTTTATGTATGTTAGTGATGCTTTCCATTCCGCTCCTGATTGCCCCCATCTGGCAGCAGCCTAGGCTCTCCCTCACACTTACCAGCTCCGCTCTGGTCTGGGCTGCCACCGGCCGGGTCGCTGGAGAGCCCAGCTCCTGCCTCGCCCTCTCCAGCCTTGCAGATGACCACTACGGCTTGCTTCATTGTCCTGGCCTGCCGGAGGATGGCTGTGGCATCGGCATGGTTCAAGTGCTTCAGAGTCTGCCCGTTGACGGAGAGCACCTCGTCCCCCTTCTCTATCGTACCCTCCTGAGCCGCCACTCCGCTGGGGAACACCTTGTGAACCTGACCGGGGGGAGCACCAGAGCTCAGGCTCAGATCACCAAGGAATCTCCGAAGCCCAAATAAGGCAACAGATCAACATCTGCTCAGGTAAAAGCAGAAGCTAAGCATCTAAATGTACACTAATGTTTATAATCCTAAGGAGAGGTTGACTTTGACTTTCACAATTGCAAACTTTATCTGTACTATTAGTAATTTATTTATTTATTTATTTTTTTAATGGAAGGCTACTCACAATGATGGCTTTGAGCTCACAGTCCACACCTCCGGCGATGCTGAAACCCAGGCCAGCCCCCTCTTCTTTGTGTAAAATCACAACATGGATATCTTCAAATTGCTGGGTGGGGGGGGGACCAAACAGGTAATTTATCACCGTTTGACCATGCAAATATTCTTCAGCCTTCAATTATACTAAACACTAGCTCTGTATGCCCTCCGGCAAATGAATTCAGGTCTCCAAAATTTAGATGGTAGCCTATTAGCTTTAAATGAGGACACCATGTGTTTTATATACAGTAGATACATTTCGATAGCTTAAATAAATTCAGTGTGGCTTGCAATAGGCCGGATTTAACTACAATTCCAAGCAGAGCCGGCGGCTCTTGGCTGCCCCCATGTGGGTGTTTCCGGGTTTGCGTCTGAGTGTTTAGCATGAAAGGAAAGTTTTATGTCCATTCTGAAGGGCTGAATACAGCCTTAAGTGCTCGGACACTAAATCTGAGACGTTCTCATCTCACAGTCCAAGGCCTGTTACTTCATGAGCTGAAGAAACAAATGATTGTGACACAGGAAACACAGATGTTATCTTGAAGGGTGGTTACTTAAGCAGCGAAAGCAGCAGTCACTCTGCGAGGTAAAGGGAGGTTTTCATAGGGATCCAAAGGCATTGGCTTCTTCTGTAGTTGATATTGAGCTAACATCGCGTTTAAGGTGTGAAAGGGAAAGCCATGTAACCTGAAGATTATCAGGTCGAGCAGCAGATTTGCACCAGCTGCTATACCTTTGATCAGGGTGTATAACCTGAACGGCTCCATAGTTGGTAAGTGGCTCCTTTTATCCAAAGCAGTTTACATGTTTTACTGATATGCATAACTAGATATTCCATTAGGTTAAATAACCTGGTGAAGGCTTAGGGTCTTCACCCAGCCATGTTCAGGTTACACATCCAGGTTCATAAACACTAATCACCTGCAGCTCCCAGCTATACAAGGTTTAGGGGTATTGGTCAAGAAGCTTGATCATTGCTATTGCATGGAGAGCAGGCCTGACCTCCCGGACCTCCTTCTCCAGGGCCTCGATTTCTTGGATCATCTTTTCGATCTCCTCGGGTGGGATGACAGAGATGACCGACTCGGCACAGTTGGTCGAGGAGCTGGGCAGGACTCTCTCCCAGTTGCCATCTTCGCTGCCGTCGGTTTCCCACTTTATGGTGCACTCACAGAGATCCGCCAGGCTGGGGGGGACACACACTCACGTGAGCTAGTTATCCTCCCCAGCCAAAGATATTGGAGTAATACAGATGAATTACAGATAGTAATCAATCCCGAACTACCGAGTGCTTCAGCTAAATTGCAGCTCCGTTCGAAAGTCAGAATGGACAAATCTCTCTGTGTTCGACGGAACTCTTGCAATGGTTCAGCTTTCTGAACAGGAAATTCACAGGAAGCTGCCCTTGAAATCTTGCAGAAACTTCCTCTAAGTACCGGTGTTACCATGTTGCCAGCTCCATTGTGGCTTAATCTCAAATCTAAGAAATCATCTTCCTGGTTCGCTGCTCTATTCCCACCCTAGTGGCTGCACGTGGTACGTGTCAAAGCAGCCAGTGTGTATTGGCAATGTAACTGAAGTCAAGGTACTCAAAATCCTTCTCCAGAAAAGAAAACCACATACCTTACAGAGAAGCCCTTTTCACTGCAGTCAGCTCCAGGGGAGAAGGGGGCGGTTTCCGTAGTTGGAGGGTCCTCGTCTGTCTTGGTCAGAGGGGATCCTGGAGTTTGGCTCCAGGGGTTTCCAAGGCGGCAGCACGGGGACTGAGGTAGGGAGCGCATTGAGCGCATCAGTGCGTGCGACACCTGGTTGCTGAAAGACAAGATCTTCCCCAGACTTTCATTATCGAGCAGCCGGACGGTGGAGGCCTCAGTGGAGAGCTCGGGAGATGTCAGGGGCAGGCTTCTGGTCCGTAGATTCTGCTGCTTGGCGATAGCAATAGTCTCCTTGGATGAGAAAGGCCTGTCCAGGAGGTCCTCCTTCAAGCTCTCAACCTTAGGCTCTGGAGCTGAAGTGGAGACTTGATTTGCCTCTGGATCAGGCTCTTCTGGAGAAGCTGTTTCTGGAGTAAGTGCTTCTGTGAAAGATGCCTTTGGAGCTGTTGCCGCTGATGAAATTGTGTCTGTAGAGGTCTCTGTTGGAGACAGTGCTTCTGGAGAAGTTGCTGCTGGAGCTGGAGATTCTTGAGGTGTTTCCTCTGGAATGGTCTCTTCTGAGCTGGATATGACTTTGGAAACAGCAGAATGCCTTCCTGCTGTGGTGGTGTTTCCTGGGGGACAGTCAGAGAGCAGCTTTGTGGGAACAGATGGGGAGGCCTTGTGCTCATCAGTTAAGTTAGCCACTGTAGACCTGCTGCTTTGCCCACTTCCTGTGTTGCAAGGGCGCGATTTCTCTGTTAAAGGCAACGATGTGGAAGAAGCAAGACGTCGGCTGCCCCTTTCCGGTCCCTCGGGGCTAGAGAAGGTCTCGAATGAGTGGATCTTTTGTTTGAACGACAGATTGCCCGATGCCGAGGTGCTTCTCAAGCTCACCCCGAAAGTCCTGGCCACATCAGGGGGCTTCTTATCAGAAACTCTGCTGGATTCTGCCTGTAGCCTCCCTATCAGGCTCTTCCGAGTCCAGGTGGGCTTGGGAGCCACAGGTGGACCCTTTTTCACGCTCTGCGATTCATCCACCTTGGCCGTACTGAGGTCCTGGGCCACCTCGCTGCTCTCAGGCAAGGCGGGACCATTGAGCTCTGCCATCCCATTCTCCTCACTCATGGTGGCTGGGCTGTGCGTTGTTCCGATGCAGGGGGTCACCTTCACCCAGGGGTCCTGTGGTTGGCTGTCCTGATGTAGCTCCACACAGGCCTGCTTCCTCAGCACTGGCCTCTTACTCTGGGAGCACACATGAAGGGCAGGCTTAAAACCTGCCGACAACAAGCACAGGAAACAACATTTACTCTACCTCTTCTTAACTGGCATGTTGGCTAATTTATCCACTCTACTGTCCACTCTACTAGAACCTCCAGAAGCAAAATATTATTCATATGACAGCAATATTTAACTTTTTACAGAAAAATATGTTTTCCTTTTTTCCTTTTTTTTTAAAAAAAGATTTATTTTGTGAGAGCATCACAGCCAATCAGATGCCATCTATTCTAGGATCTCATCATTAAACATCAGTCATACCTTTGTGCTTGCTGTCTCCTCTGGAGGAGAGATCTGTTGGCTCTGAAGCTGCAGGGACAGCTAAGGAACTTCTGTGTGTCGCCCTCGGTGTCTCAGACACCCCGCCGGCTGCTTCCTGTAACAGAAACAGGAAATAAGGCACTCGGAGCTCCATTTGCAGCAACCGCAGAAGGTACCAGCAACGCATCCGGCCCAGCTTTAATCTGACATGCATTACTGACGGCGGACGCAAATTGCATCAACCCCCCTGTGGATTCAGCAGTGCAAGCTGAGGCAAGCATGCAGACACCTCGCTGTGCTGGGGGAATCACTTAGATGGTCACTTTCCACATACAAAACATTCAAAAGGTCATGGTCACATGATCTGCATCTTGCTCGTACTGTAAGTTAGTTATGTGAAAACCATAAAATTTAAGTATGTACGCTGCAGCTGATAGGCAAAAACATCGAAAATTATACAACAATGGTAGCCATTTTGTTTTTTTTCGTTTGGTCTGTAATTTAGATTTAGTGATTTGATATGAAACGTAGGTAAACGATTTGACCAGTTTGTAACTGAAAGAAGCTGGTGCACTTGCACAGGAAATGATGCACGATTTGCATGAGACGTATTCCTGCATGAATGCTGCATTGTAAATAATGCACTTCTGGATAAGCGCATCTCCAGTGTTAGCCCCATGCACAAAGCTCACCAGCTCAAACACAAGAGAGAAATTGTTCAACATACATGTTTAAATAGCAATTCTGGAATCTTTCTTAAAGCCATGTAAATACTGCAAAAAAGCTAGAGGCATGTAGAGAAAAAAGACAATTTTCAGTATAAAAAACATTTTAAAACAATCCATTCGTCAGTTGCTGTTCTTAGAGTGAATAAGAGCAATTAATTTGACTCAAATGTCAGGATTGTGTAAGAATTTCCGGTAAAATGCTGGAATGAGCTGTTCAGACCACCCACACACATTCGGTTTTAAGAGTTTTGTTTCAAGTAAAGCTTTTAACTATTTAGTTTTGAAAGTGAAATATAGCCATTTCACAAAAGCACTGCTTTTTGCAGAGTTCAGGAAGTGGTGGCCGTGTAATTCACACTTACAAACGACTTGCATCTGAGCCAAACTTTAAACAACGAGGCACGCTTAATTCATGCCTAATTCATTTTTATACTGATTATTTTTGCAGATACTAACATTTGAATTACAGCAGAAAGTGCTGAGCTTCCTGATTACAAACGCAGTGTTCCCTGCATGTAGATTTATATCATTTTACACATTCAAGTTGAATATTAATCAGCTCGGCATAAAAAAGATCACACCTGGCATGTTGATTGCGGATGAGGCCAGGCATCATCCAGGGAATCTCGGCTGGATCCCTGTGAGTCAGCAAAAGACTGTCCGTTAAATCTGTCCATTTGAGTCTGGGTGGGGCTTGGGGGGTCAGATCCCAGAGCCTTTGAGCTCCTGATCCTCAAGTCTAATGGGTGTAGACTGTGGACTGTGTCAGAGGAGCTATGGGGAACATTGTAGTCCTCAGAGTGGTGGTATGAAGGTGGTTTACTGTCAGGCCAGGACCCGGTCCCTGACACTGGCGACGCCGGCAGTGGGATGTCCATGCTGTGGACCCTGGCCTTGGGGTCTGATTGCGGGTAGCTGTGGACCAGACTGCAGGAGCTGCATAGCATGCGGTAGTTGTAGGTGCTGTCGCTGCATGAGCGGGTCATTAGTTTTGGGACCCGGCGGCCTCCGGGCTGCAAGAAGCTCCTGTGGGAGCTGGGGGATGGTCTCCTCAGACCTGCCAACATGCCAGCAATAATCAGTCTCTCTGCAGTCCTACAGCACTCTCTGTCCAGGTGTGGCCACATGGAGAGATGCTAAAGAAACCATGCTTAAGGAAGGAATGGACCAGCAGACGAGACCCAGGTGACATAATAATCACACAAGTAGATATGAGGTTCACTACCTTCTATACTCCATTGGCTCCTGTCTCTCTTCAACCGGCTGTTCTCCACAGCCTGAGCGATGGCCTCATTCAGCTGCTGCTCTGAGACCTAGATGAAGTACCAGAAGAACCAATTATACCATCAGTAAAGGCTTCCATCACACCCAGGATTGTAAGGCTTTGGTGATGGGGACCCATGTCAAATTATCCACAAGGTACATACCTTGTGGTCGGGGTGCCGGCTGATGAGGACCCGGACCGTACCCGGGCTGCACTGGCTCAGCACTGTGTAGACCTCGTTCAGCGTCATGTTGTAGACCACGGTGTCATTGATTTCGATGATCTTGTCCCCGCACCTTCACGGAAATGTGGCTGGCTGAGAGGGGGTCGGCCTTTGCGCGTATCTCGACCTGGCCGGAGGAGTCACTCACCTGAGGCGCCCATCTATGTGGGCTACCGATCCCGGGGAGAGAGTGTGAATGTAAATTCCGGGGCAGCCCTCCCCCGACGGGACACAACAGAGTCCAACTCCAAGTCCCACACCGGCTTCTGTAAGCCACAAAAACAGAGGGATGATGAACAAGTGGAATTGTCCTGAAAGGGGTCACAGTAAGACTATAATTAAATACAATCCATATTAAGATGTTATTAAGTATGTGAGAGAAAGCAATATCATGACATAATGGTGAAAGTATCATCCTCAAATGTTGCTGTGTGATGTTTGACCTTAAACTTGAGTGCTGCTGGTGGTTTAAAGGCTCCTGTGAAATATTTCTGCCCCACTGGATGGCAGCGACCTTTCTGCAGTGAGATTTCCATCACAATGCGGTCCTGGGGTTTGGCTGGCGTGGCCATGAAGCTGCAGTCACTCATGTCTGCACTGGCCCTGCTGATCCCCGTGCTGGAGCTGAGGGAGCGGGAACGGCAGAGCTGGGCCGCCTGAGCCTGGTTAGACAGCACCCCGGGCCGCAGGCTCGTCCGCACCACCAGCATCAGGAGGCCTTTCTTGATTTGCTTTGCACATAAAAAAGTAGCTGCTAAGTGGCTGCATTTGGCAGGGGAGCAGAGAGAATTTGTACAGTGGCCATTTACACATTTATTCCCAACAAAGGCCCAGGACCAAATCAACGAAGGTACACTCACTTTGAACTTATGCAAAGCATCTTCATGAGTCAGGCCATGCAGAGACTCGCCGTTCAGTTCCAGTATCTCATCCCCTGCATGATAGAAATGAGGGGGGAGATCCGTGAGCATGGTAGCTCTACACCACAGTAGGTTGAACAGCAACAGTAGGGTTGTTTATCAATACCAAGAATGCAAACATCATGCTTTTGCAAGAGCATTCTTGCTAACTTGTTAAGGTGCATTGAATCATGGGATTGTTCTTATCGACAAGGACGCAACCGATGCATCCTCGATATTTAGGACAGGCATGAATGACAACCGGGGATTTTTACCTGCCTCTGTTCATCTGTTCTTGATTATTGAACTTCAACAATGGAAGATGTTGTCAAATGGGTATTTGAAAACACAAGTATGGTCAAATACGCATATTGAGAAACACTCCTGGTAACCATCACTGTACCTTCCTGCAGCCTGCCATCTGCTGCTGCTGCTCCACCCGGGAAGATGGTCTTGACATAGATACCCATGGGCCCACATATGCTGTCCTTCCCGCCAACGATGCTGAAGCCCAAACCCTTGTCAGAGAACAGAGGGATCCTCGGTGACTGCCGCACACTCTCTGAGCATTGGGGTTTTTCTGTCCTTGAGCATGCTAAGGTGTTACCTTTCCCTGACCCTTCATCAGGACGACGTTGCAGATGATGAAGGCTTGCATACTGCTACTGAGGTGGACCAGGTGAGCTGAACTCAAGGAGCGAGAGGGTCTCGGAACAGCCTAGAAATCCACAGTTACAGTGTAGGAGCATCTCTAGGCACGTCTCTGCTGAAGTCATTCTATGCCTTGTAAGATCTTATGGAATGCTAAATGGCACTCAAGGTTTAACCAGATGTTAGCTTTCTATATGCTGTCATACAGAATTGACAATTGTTGAAAGATTGAGATTTAAGTGGGTTTCTTAGCAATAAACAGACATTGCTACTTCTGGCAAGACCTTGGAATCAGGCTTGAATTAACCGCAAATATTTTTACAAGTGTAAATACCGATAAGTAAAGTTTTTACTTCTAATGAACTATGAGAACACCTGGATTTGTGGGATTACCTGCTGTTGGCATCGATGAGATGTGTTTGGAGTAGACGCTGGTAACTATGGGTAACTTCAAAGACCTCTTACCTGTGAAAATCCATGAGGAAATTCCAACTGCTGAGACAAGGACTTCCTGTTTCCGTAAAAGCGAATGTTCCCCTGGCGATGGCCACGGGAGATCTCTGGAGTCTTCAGAATCAACGTGTCCAAGTCGCCGATCCAGTAGGGATTGACGGCTGAAGGAAGGGGATGTAGACAGTTTGAAGTGTGAATAGTTTAATATATGGATAGCAAGTGCAGACTGTCTACGTCAAATTCTTCAGTTTTTTGAGCTAGATGAGGAGAATATAAGTAAATAACAATTTAAGAGTAAATTTCCCAAACTCCATCAGTCCATTTTTGTGGTTTTTGAGATAAGATGATTTAAAGTCAGGCTTCTTCATCATATGTTCCTTGTGTAATCTAACAAAGAACTTTCCACAAAAATTTTCCTCGAAAACATCCTATGGAAATTTGCCCTATAATTTTTGAGTTGTCTGTGTCTATGTGACTTACTGGTGGAATTAGACCGTGTCTTCGGACTGTTAGACTGGTTGCCCTGGTCACTCTTCTCTGCCATTTGCATGTCCCAGCTGTGACCAGTCTCCCCACAGCTGGTCTCCACAATGGGGTCCTTCAAAAGAAGAGAAGTGCCGGGTCTTGGTGAGACAAGTCTCCCTAGACAGCTGCTGTCCACCCTGGTAAATATGGCGACACTCACCTTTAGTGTGACCGTTTTTCCAGTGTGTTCCTTACGACCGTAGCTGGTGAGGATGCGTGTTTCATCTCTCACAGCAGGAGACATTAACGGGACTCCACTGTTGACCAACGCGGTACTACTTTCGCTCGTCAAAGACTCCTGTGGTTAGGATTAGGACGAAGTGTATGGCGTTAATCTGACATGCATTACTGACGGTGGGTGCAAATTGTCAGATTAACTTGCTTTGGCGTTTGTATTTCAATTATTCATGTGAGCTGCATTTCAATTCTGAGATTTGGATTCAGTGCTTAAGTGACTTTTTGTTCGTGTGACTTTATTTTGTCTGCTTTTAATTTGTCTCCTTAACGACCGTTTTTCCTCAGAGCTGAGGCAGCTGAGGCAGTTTCTTTTGCCGCTGTCAAGCCGGCACTGTGAAAACAATCGAGGTATGGCTGAGTTCACATTAGTCACATGTCTGGCCATTTCTCTTTTCTTCCTACTCGCCTGGATGTTCCCTTCTCCTGTAGAGGCTACATTTGTAGTCAGCATCTGCAATTTCCTCCCGGATCAATATAGTATCTCTGTTTGTCTGTCAGTCAGTCTATCTATCTGTCTCAAGGGGGTACAGCCAGCCACCTAGCAGAAGGATCCAGAACACAACAGCATTGGGCTGAGAGCCATTACACCATTGTATGAATTCTTGAGCTGGAACTAAGCCTCAAGAATAGGAACAGACATACACAGTACAATCCACAGCTACATCCTCACTTACCGGCTGCATTGAGTTGGGGGGGGGGGGGGGGGGAGGACTTTCTTTTTTTTGTTATAAATCCCTAAATGTATTAAATTTTTTTGTGGGGGGGCGGGGGGGAAAAAAACACGCCTGATTATTTCTC
>JAODKE010000007.1:6616190-6662874 GCA_026779605.1 Mormyrus hasselquistii | reverse complement strand
AACCCCCACCCCCCCTCTCCCCCCCCATTTGTCGTCATGTACACCAATTTTATTTTCGGACAAAACAGTACCTGATTAATCGGTTTCTAATTTCTCGAATGCTGGGACTTGAAGAGAACCCGCAGGCTTAATGGAAATCCTAAATTGTGTTTTCCCAGTTTTACTCTTCAAGCTCAGTGATAACAGTGTGAGCAGCAGAGTGAAAATGAATCCAGCTGCTCATTCACATGAACTAAGCCCAGTTCTTTCAATTTACAAGCAGGCGATACCAGATAAGTGGCCGTTGAGAGAAGCTCATGTTGGATGTAATCTTGGAAGACTGGATTTCTCATAATACTGATGAAAAACCACTCAGTTTTTATTACATTGCAAAAAAGAAAAACAGATTTCTGTACCTGTAGTGAAAGCTTGACTGCTAAGAAGAAAATGCATTTAGTTGAAGCACTGGAGCAAAAAGGCTTGATATTGTTTTAAAATTTGTTACTGTCAGGATAACATAAATTATTTTAAAAGTGAAAGTCTGGTGCCCAGTTCTGTAAAACTTTGTTTTGAACATTTACACTGATGGTTCACACTACCTTATGTTCTTTTGGTGTCTAGCACAGTTCCAAAACCAGTCCTCAGGGACCTACAGACAATTCACGTTTTTTCTCTCTCCCAGCTTCAGAGCGAGCAAAAACGTGGACCGGCTGTGGGTCCCCGAGGACTGGATTGAGAAAGACTGGTCTAGCAGATTGTCATGAGTTTTATGCTTAAACATCATGAACTGCAAGCTGAAGCAGAACCATCCTACTCAGGCGTTTGCATATTTTTGTCAATAAGAACACAAATGACGGCTGAACAAGTCGTGCTTTATTTTAAACTGTCAGGTTTTAACGCTTGGGGGGCGGGGGGTAATTCTACTGCCAAATGATAAAAATTTAGCTAAGAAATTTTGGTGATCCTTGTGTTTTCATTACCGCCTAGCAAAGTAGGGGATCGCCTTCTCCAGCTACTCTGCTGCATTCTGTCATCCATTCTGTGTAATTAAACAAACCTTGTGTTAAACCCGGTCCTTCTGGAAGTTTCTGCCCCCGTGTGCTGGCATGCCTTGCCTTGGTGACTTTCAGTAAGGTCACGGGCATCCTGTGAATGCAGTTCTTGTTTATTTGTTAGAAAAGCTAAAGCCTCCAACTGTACCCGAAAAGTATGACATCACAGCAGGGGAATGTTCTCCGTGGAGGATTTTACCACTGGCTTCCATTATACATCAAAGCAATAAGACTATAGAAACTGTAGAAGCATCAGATGGAACCAATAATGCAGACTGATTAAAAAAAAGAAACAAAAACAATTACATTCATTTACTTATATGTTTATCAAAATAGATCATTCTTATGATGTTACGAGTATCATTTTGAATTTAGTCTCCATAATGGAATCCGTTTTACTTGATAGTACAATCACATAAACTGTACAATTCCCAAATTTAGTTCTGGACTTAAGAACAGAAGAGCTTCAATACCCACTAAACACCGCAGAGTTATGTAAACAGCACAATGGTGATTTTTGTCGAACGGACATCTGTGTCACAGTTAGCCTAGTAGTTTTCTCATCTTGGATATTTTCTTAAAAAAATGGCGCTAATATGAGTTTAGTGTCAGGGTGTGCTGCAGTTTTGAGCACAGTGAGACCATCACGCCCACACACTAGCACCTCGTGGGTTTGGTAGAGAAAACAGAAGTTAAGACTCAAGGGGCAGCTGTTAGGCAGCTGAAACCGGAATGAGTATCGATTTGGTGGGGAGGCGTCGCCCTTCCACAGTCACAAGGAAGCGGTGGGAATCTCTGCACTTCTCTTTCGTGGAGGGAATTTTGGCTGGATAATCAAAAGCATTCAGGCCAAAGGTGAAGACACATTGGAGTGTCAGCGCTCTGGGGGCTGAGGTATAATAAGAGGGTGGTGCCTCCCTCCCCCCGAAATGACAGCACGAGAGGAAGGGTGGGAAAGGCTGAGATCAGCACTAAGTCCAAACACACTGAAGACGCCCGAGCGCGGCTCGCACCCCGGCGCAGTGGGCAGGGTGGGGAGCGTGCCAAACAAAGAGGTCGCTGTCTACTGCGTAGCGCTCTCCAGCAGTAAGAACATCCCAAGGAAGAACCAGAGTCCAGCTAAAAGGAGAAGAGGTGTGGGGCATTTATGGAACGCTATAACAATTTGGACCAATAGGAAGGGGAAGAAATGACTTAAAGCAGAGACATGGATAGGTTGGTGTCTGACAGACTCTTAATTGGAAATGACGGATTGAGGGGCCCTAACACTGTGAGATTTATAAGCAGCTGGGCTACGGAAATAGCTCAAAATTTATGTTACTATGTTTAAATGCAGTGGAAGGTGATGAATAATCTTTTAAAACCACAGTATAAATTGATGGTGCCAGATTAGTTAGAGCCTCTGAATAGCTCTTCGGGAGAATTTCTCTCGGAAGTAAATCTAACAAAATGAGCGTTTTGAGTTTCCTGTCCCCCCGGCTGTCTGCGGCAGAACCTGTGTTTAAAGGTCACCGAGGGGCCGTGCACTCCCTACACCGCATCCAGGGTTCCTGGGGCCGCACCTCAGTCACGTAACTGGAATTCTGCGACGCAGCTGGAAGTCCTCTGTGCTTCACCATTTGGAAGTTCCTGCCGACGGGCAGAGAGTATTGTATCTCCACGCATCCATTCATCCATATAGAAGGGATTGCTGGGTTTGACTACTCAGGGCTGACGCTGCAAAAAACAACTATTTGTGGCCCATTTACTCCTCCCTAACTCTCCCAGGAGTGTCTGTGATGTGTGATCATGAGAGATTAAGCCTGTGGTGAATTTCACAGGTATTACCATCATTTTAGCCCTAAATTAGGAGGTAAAATGGTCAAAACCAATCTATTTATCTTATGGATGAAAAGCTAGCAGATTTCGTTGTTAGTATAATTATTACCTGATTATACGTCTTTCTTTAATAAGCATTACAAAATAACACCTGCATTTAAATGTGCATTCATCTACAGCAATATTTGAGTAAGCAAACTGTTGGGGATCCTCATTAGCCATTTCACCCTGATCCAGGATTTGACCTCTTCAGACATTTGCCATTTTCAGTGGATGAAGCTGCCTTTCTTTCTGCATCATGACTCAGCACCAGACCATTTTCCATCCTCTGATACATGTCAGGTGTCTATATTTTTTTTAATCTGTCTAGATGAAGTTACTGCCTTCACTCTTCAAAACGCATATCATTCCATTGTGTTTGTCCTCAGATGAATGCTGGAGCCGATTTGGGAAAAAGGAGAAAATTGTTACGGGTCTGAGTGCCTGGCTGAGAAACAGCCAATCCATCACCTTGTTGGAAAACTTGATCGACCCTCGTTGATAAATTATGAAGTGGGGATCCTCATTTTTCATCACCGGCTTCTCTTACATCACCTATTGTCATAACAATGACCAGCAGTTCCATTCCCCCTTTTCCTAAAACAAAAGGTACATTGTGCTACTAGCACACTTTAAATATTTTAAACCAAATGTAAGCACATTAATAAAACTATCAATAAAAAAATGTCTCTGTCAAATGTAAGGAAAAAAGATAATTCCTGTATCTCCTTTAAAGAGGGGAGCATAAGCCTGTGAAATGGCAGTCCTGATACAGCTCAGTGTCCATTTCGCTAGATACAGATAAACTGTAGCGCTAATCTGTGTGGGCAAGTTTCTGAAAATTGCAGAAAATTTTATACTCTTAAAATGTGTTACATATTAAGAGTTTGTGTGGGAGGTACGTACAGTACTGTTCAGAAGTCTTTGGCAGTCAAAATAAATGTTTAAAGCTATTTGTCTGGTCTACGTCAGGGGTGAACAGGTGGTATGAGTCAGGTATGCTATCTTACTTGGAATGTAACAGTGTACATTTGCTCAGAATAAAAAAATAAACAAACACAATTTGACATTAGAACGTATTCAAATTAAGAGTAACTCAAAAAACTAGTAAATATTTCTTCTGTTGGATAGAGGAATGCCACCACAATTTCCAAACCTCTTCTCACGGGTCCCCCAGCCATTCCATGTTTTTATTAAATTTCACCAACCGGCTGATTTAATTTAGTTAAATAGTCAATGAAATATTGATTGGCTATATGAGTTGTGCAAGTAGCCGAGTCAAAAAATACATCGGTGTGTTGTATGGTTGCTGGAAATACTGGGGTGATTTTAGCAGAAGTTTTGAAATGGCTTTGCCGACACACTTTGACAGGCGTAATGGCATAGTTTTACACCAGCATAAAGATCATTTAAACATCATTTTGGCTGCCTAAGACTTTTGCACAATACTGCATATTGGCATTCACATTCACTGACACCGAACTGGACTTCCTTCGTGACATCATCAACACTGTCAGTGACACATACTGACAGGAAGAACGCAGCTCTGAAACAGGATACTGGGCTGTTCAGGGAAGCAGGGTCTCTTACCCAGAAGGGAAGAACATTACATCACAGTGTTGGTGGAAGGCATGTGGGAGGGATGGGGATCCTTCAGCAGGAAATGGGCGAAACCTTGACCGAAATTATTATTCAGGCGCTTTGTACCCTGAAGGAAGCATCTCCTGATAGCACAGCCTGTTGGTTTCCTGTTGTGCAGTGACAGTTTTAGTTTGACCAGATGTGGACGGTGAAGGGAAGGTGACCCAGGATTACTGGAAGATTCCTTTCGGAATCTGCATTCAGCTGTGGTAAATCTTTCCCTGTGCACTAGCAGACGGCGAAGTCCCCACGTCTGAACGCAAAACAACGAAAAGGCTTTGCAGACACTGTGACCCTTGGCTTACCGCCAGACAGGATCGCTTAACCTTTACACTCTTTACATGGGTGATCTAATGAGCTTTCACACCTTAGCTTGATTTCGATTCATCCCCCTGTTTATCAGCAAGGGATGCACTATTTTACCAAGGCTTTGTTCATCGCCTCTGGAGGTAGGCCTGCATGACTAAGATATGGCATAGAGACTGTAAACAGGAACAGGGGATAGCCTGGAAATGGTACTGAGATGACCACAGCTCACCATCCCGGCCTGTTGTGTGGAGATGTCGTCTGCTTTATTGGTGGACTTCTAGTGTTCAATGGAAGCAGTTTAATAACCGGTTAAAACAGTGTACACTTATTTCCAAGTCAAATTAATTGGCCAAACTCGTCTTCCAGATCCTTTGTGTATCACACGTCAGAACCTGTTTCGTGGGCATTCCTTTGGCTCATTGTGTCTAGAACAATCAGTTTGTTGTAAATACAATGTAAACAAATATCTCAACTTCCCGTTCAAGCACTTCATTTTAAAAATGCACAGAGTTTACTATAGAATTTTCCCTGGGGTTAACCCTTTTTGTCATGTCCTGCTGACAAAACCAAGACTGGGTGTGCCAAATGTCACATGCTGCTGTACCAGCTTGTGAATATTTGGATCTTGACTGAGTTTCTTTGAAAAAGACTCGTATTCAAAAGTTACATGGGCGTCAATGACTGTACTGAAACTAAACTTCTACACTGGTTTGTGATATAGTTTCCAAAGTCATTAAATGTTATGGAAATGTTAATTTAAATATCAATGCTGTCCTGTCCTGAGGCTGAAACACTGACTGCCATATATTAATATCTTATTGGCTGCCACCATAGTTGGTCACCATTCATTATTTATTATATTTTAGTTTCAGTCACGGATCAATATCCTATCTAGGGTGTACCCTGTGCTTTATAAGGTAGGCCCTTAGACTCACCTCAACCATACATTGGACAAGCAGGTATGGAAAATGCCTAGATGGGTGGAAGGATGTTTGAATTTATTCTCTGAAGCAATGTTTCCCAAATCAGTCCTCAGGGAGTCTCAAACAGCCCACATTTTTGCTCCTTCCTACCTTGCAACACAGCATTAGAATAGAATCGAATCTTTATTGTCATTGTAGCAATGAGACATCGTACAACAAAATTAAAGTGCAATTCGATTACTAGGTAATTAATAGGTAACCATTACTAGGTATTTGGAGTTTTTGATTGGCTGGGGACTAGGAGGAAAATGTGGACTGTCTGGGATTCCCTGGATTGGGAAGCACTGCACCTGGGAATACACACTGCACTTGGAGTAACATCAATATCTTTTTGGCATTAGTAAAATCTTTATAACATTACTTTTAAACACTGCTGTCGACAGCCTAACTGTAAATTTCTAAACATATTCATACTATTATCCATCCATTCATTCCTTTTTCATGTTGTTGGAATGCAGGCACAGTAAGTCACTCCACAACAGCGCGGAAACATTATCAACGAAACGGACAAATCAGTCTTAATCTTGATCTGACCCCCTGAATATCTTACAATCTGAAGAATACACATATGGAAGCAGCAAATATGAGAAACAACATTTTTAATATTTGAAATAAATACTCCGGTACATGCATGAACAAAACACATTAGAAAGACAAGTAAATCTGGTAAATAGTGTGAAACACTGACAGCAGCGTTTATCCGGTAAATTTCACACATGGATCAGAACGCGGGGCACGGCGGCCCTGCCCCCACCTCATTTACACAGCTCAATTACTTCCATGGATCACCGTGTCATAGGTCAAACAAGTGAGGCTACATCCATCTGAAACTGAGGTAAACTTTTCCGGGTTTAATTCCTTATTCCAACGAAAAAAGGAAAGGGTGGGAGAATCGACAACAAATTCTCACCAGGGTCACTGGGCTGTTTTTGTAAAGGATTCGATCACAACCAGTGTGAGAACACCTCAAGTCTGCCGACCACCCCAAGGCGGCCTGGGAAAGGGGCGGACCCAGTCTCTTTGGCATACGGGATTGCGGTTAGGAAGTAAAGGTTGCTTACACTGAGAAGGGTTCAATTCACAGAATGGGAGTTGACTGGCGGCAGAGTCCGTGGGGAAGACCGTTCCCTTAGTGCCTGTGAGAGAAGATTGCAGCCATCCGACACGGCAGATGCCGAGTTCCGCAGGCGCTCCCGGTAGTCAGCCATCTTGGTGCTGTTTTCCGGAAGCTGGGATATGTCCCTGAGGCCTTGGGTCAGGTGGACGCAGGCAGAAACGACGCTCATGGCCCCGCCGAGCACGGCTGTCATCACCGCTTTGCCCTCGGGGCTCACGCAGGCCGGCCGGCCCAGGAACTGCGGTTCGGTGGCGAAGCCGACCAAGGCATGCACAGCCTGTACCAGCGGCCCGCTGAAGAGCACGCAGCGGTTCCTCGTCAGCTCACTTGGCGACGTCTTCACCTCCTTCACACAGGCCAGCAGTGCCGTGGCGCTTGTGCTCATGCACTTGACGCCCAGCTTAAACTGGTCTTTGGCAAAGCGGTCCATGGACCTGTCACTGGCCTGAACCGAGGCATCGGTCAGTGTCTTCAGGTTTCTGGAGATGCTCTGCGACACTTCCAAAAGGAGTTGGGGGGTCAACTCGGCCAGGGCCGTGACCCGGAGCACGCTACAGCTCTGCTCCACTTCATGTCGGCAGCGTGTCACCTTGTAGCGGTCCACCAGGCCCGGGAGAGCGGGTTGGGAGCCTGGCATCTCCACGGCAGCCAGGTAGGCAGCGTGGGCGGAGCACTCAGTCAGCGAGACCACTAGGTCTCCCATCTCCAGGAGACGGTCCCCCACCTCGGCAAAGCGGCCCATATTTAGCTGGCTCTGAATGTCATGTGTCAGGATGGACAGCTCCTTGGTGCGGGCGATAACCGTATCCCGGCACTGTTCAAAGGTCTCAGCCACGGAGAGCCCCTCGCTGGTGAGGACGGGCCTTGTCTCACTGGACAGCAGCAGCAGGTCAGCCACCAGCTGCATCTTGCCCTTGCAGGTGTCGGAAACGGACGACAACCTTCTCCTCAGCTGGGAGCTAACGCTCAGGGAGCTGGAACTCTCACTGCCAGACCTGCCTGAGCCCCCACTGGCCATAGTAGGGTGCTCAGTCTGAGGTTCTGGGGTTTCTACAAAGATTAATTTTGACGTTCACTCCACAGCCTGTACCTTAGGACATTTTCATTCAATTAAATGGTGTCACCTTGCCTGCCAAAAACAGAGTATAAAAAAGCAGTAATCTCTTTAGAATACAGCTGTATACCATGCTACACATTTGAACCCTTGAAATCGTCACGTGGCATTGATTTTTAACACAAGCTAATTAAACAGGTGAGACATATTATAATATTTCAAAGTCAATAAGCTTGTTTGCCACAAGTGGGATTTCCCAAGAAAAGGCAAAGCTAATCTGAGTGGTGGAGGGGATACTTAACAGATTTCTATTCTGTAAGTCACTCTTTTACAGTTAGAAAACATTGTGTCAAACAATTATAACAAGACGTAACTAAAATGAATCCCTTTAGATAATACCTTTTAGCTTGCTACAATTAATTTACTTCAAGACAGGGTACGTGACCCTGTTTGAATGCCCTTGGTGTTAATGTCACTGGCTGGCCCCTTAAACGACCACTTAGCTCCTATTTACTAAACAGAACTAGACGGGTTCAACTTGTATTAATCAGATGTAGTAATATCATATAATGGTCTGAACAGTAAGAAAAAATACAGTGCCTCTAGAATGCCTTAATTCGGGCAAATTAATTTGACAAAAATATTTTTGAACTATTATCTGGTGGACAAAAATATATATGTACTGTAAAAAGTCTCTTGGAATAGCTCCTAAAAGGGTTTTGGTTTAAAAATGACAGTCCTTTGCGTTGACTCCTTGCCTGCTGCATCAGAGACACCTGCTCCGAGACTTGCCGGCGGGGTTAATCCGTGCGGCACGGGGAGGGGGCGGCCCGCTTCTTGCCCCTCGATCCCCGGCCACCAGCGGAGCTCCGATCGGCCGCGTCTTTCCCCAAGTCGTCATCCCAGCGACCTGCCCAGACAGAAGCCCGCGGCCGGGCAACAGTGTGCCCCGTGGCCCTTCGGCCTCTTCTTCTTCGCGCACGGCCCCGCATGCATATCTGGCGTCCTCAGCAGAAAGCGAGCCGCCGGCTTTCGCTTTTGATATCCATCTTACGGCCACATCCCCGTCGTTCTCGCTGTAATTCTCCGTCCCCTGCTCTCCCAAACTCCACTCTCCCGTCCTCCCTTCAGGGCAGAAGTCGTGTTCCGCTGGCTCGGGAGTGCCCCGGCCGCATCTCCCCGTATCAGGAAGAAGAGGAGGGTGTGGCCGGCGGACGGGAGCGCTCGGTCCACCAGGCGCCGCTCAACTTTCGGTCGCAATAAAAATTCTGCTCAGATCCGCTCGGCTTCCGCTTTTCGGGGTCTCTACTCCGGTGCGCAAGCTGCCGTCCCGCTGCTGATGCTCAGGTCGCCCGGGTCCCGCCGCGGGCTAATCACCGTGCCACCGTTCGCCCCTTCCCGAGGCCCCGACGTGGGTGCACTCGCAGCACCGGCGGCAGGGACAAAAAGTTACCAATTTTTAAAGCACCAAGGTAAGGCTCCTAAATCAGAGTCGGCCGCTCGTCTTCTGTCCCTCTCCAGGATTTCCCACCCACGAGCGGGTCAGTTTAAACAGCGTGCGCGGATTGCCGGTGTGTCATGCGGCTTCCCTTGTTCAAAGTTTGCCTTCCCACTCCCGGAGACTCGGCTCTAAGCTCTCGCTGAGCGCCGCCGCGGCCTCGGCGCAACTTTTAATTATATGTTGTTCGTACCCGCTTTCGCCATAAATCTGAATTTAGCCCGCACGGCTCAAACACGCGTCAGATCTGTTCTGTCGGCCGTAAATAATACGAGTTCCGACGCCGGCTTTGTTTACCGCACAGAAGTTACGGCCGGTTTTATGGCGTCCAAGAGAAATTTAAGGCCCGGTGTCGGCGGTCACATAGCGATGACGTAACCGAGCTGTAAAAGCGATACCAAATTAATGCAGCTTCACGATGGAGGTCATAATTTTTTAATTTCATAATCTTACCAGCTGTAGTTACACTTACAATTTTAATAGGATGCTTTGAGTTTTTACGATAAAGGATCCGATAATACTTTACCGTTAGAGTATTTTTCCCCAGGAATTATGTTTTACGTGGATGTTATATTCTGGATAGCTGCTTATCTCAAATTTCGGTGCTATTACATTTGCCTTTGCATTTATGTATTCTGGGATGTTTATGTAATATTTTTCAGAACAAGGTGCGAATTAGTCCCACAATAATCGAGATATTGATGCTTTACTTGTTCCAAATTTGTAATATGCAAACACTTTTGCATAATAATGCATCTTACATTTTATTATAGTTCATCACATGATTTAAGTCTGCAGTTTTCATGTACAGAACTAACTGCATATTCTACGGCCGCAGTGCATTTACAAATACAAATTACTGGCATATTTGGAAAATAAAATCCACCCTACCGCGGGTGGTTGCACGTTTCAGTAGACTGAGATCCATAGTAAAACCCTGGGCGGTGTAACTTGAGTCTACGCCTTCTGCGGCGAGCATGACGTCACTACACAAAACCGCTCCGATCGCTTCACTCAAAGAACGTTGGGGATGCGAACTGACCAATCGGGAACCAGCAGGAGGTGGGAACTATTTGTTTGATACGCCCACTGTAGGCGTCTGTCAACCTTAGCGATTTTTCGGGATTCTGTACTTTTTGTAGTGCGAAACTGAACAAGGAAAAAGGTATTATAAATTAACACGAGTGACTGGAAATAAGCTGTAATACAAGAAATCGAATTCCATACATAGGAAAAACAGCATGTTCATTGCTACTTTATCAGTTAAGTTCATCTGTAACATATGATCATGGTGTATGGCAGTAGTCTTTAGTATAATACTGCGATATTGTGGCAATCTAATGAAGATAAAATCAGTGTAAGATAGGCTACCCGTCTAAAGTCAGCTGATGATGGGGATCCATAATGATTATCTTATTTTACATATGTGCTTCGATATGTTAAATTTACAAAAGGTCATCGAAATTGTCGGGTCCCATCCCAAACTTAAGTGATGCTTTACTGTAGCGAAACACTACTTTTACCACAAGCTGTGCATTGTCCGTCACACAGCTGCAAAGGCACCGTGCCATTAGGTGGGGCGTCCTGTGAGGAAATCGCTCTTTCTGTTTTCTTTAAACACACGTGACGACAAGAAGCATTCAGCTGTAGAGCGGCTCAGACGCTGCAAGATCCGCAGGAAAGTCGGCGGCTCGTTTCGCTTTCGGTGTTGCGTTTATATATCTCAGGAATCGGAATTAAGTCGCACTAATAAACGCTTTTTTCATTTTTGTGTCAAAACCTTTAAGATAGGACAGGTACTCAGTCCCATTAAACATTCTTACACCACACTTAAACGGGATATTCTGGAAAGTAGTTATGTTTACTGACCCTACATGGCCAAAGCCATTCCTATCAGCAAACTTATGTTTTGGCAAAAATGCAATTGTTGGCCTTTTGTTTTGGAAAGAAGGCAATAACGAGTTGGGCCTCTGTGTTGTATAAATGCTTAGTTTTTTTTAACAGGAATATAAAATTGTCTCACATCACCATGCATTGTTAACTGTATAACTTATCTTTAAGAACTTAAAATTTGAATTTTGACATGGAGCCACAAACAAGGTGTATGCAGCAACCGAAAATATACTATGGTAAGCATAAAGTTTATATCATTTACATAATTGTTTTTGTGTGCTCTTGTTTAGAGTTTAATGCATCGTCCATCTCCCAGGTGCTTTTCTCGGACAGGGTTGAGGGGGGCCTGCTGCAGCAAATCCCAGGCAACAAGGAAAGGGAAAACCCCACACAAACAAGAGGAAAACACACACTCACAGCAGGGGGTGCGATTTCAGGTAAGACGCAGAAGTGCTGGTCACCACGCCGCTCCACCACCTGTTTAACACATTATCTACATTAAACATTTATGCTATAAGAAGGTGTTCATTTCTCTGTCGGCCTGTATATGTACCTTTTTTCCATGACCAAGCAGGATCTTGCATTTTCCTGCACCAGAGTGATCGGCCCAGCTTTACCTTCCCTTTCGTTCCATCCACGCAATCATCTGGGTTTGCCATTGTCATTTTTAGGCATTGTGTTCATTTCAGGTACTGATGCTCATTGGCGTAAATGAGAAATATCAAGAGATTATCGCGTCAATCCGTCCCCTAACAGCTTCTCGTGATTTGTGTGTTAAGTTGCATGAACTTTAAACTTGACTCCAAGGCCACATTCAGCGGGTGCTTCATTGTTGGAAAATGACGGGCGACTTCCTTGTTTTGTTTCAGGAAAGTGCAAGGTGACATGGGTGTATTAAAAATGAAAATGCAGTGAGACAGTGAGACTTTCACGCCGCGCATCACGCTCTCCGCCTGCGATGCCGTGTGAAACTCTCCGCTCAAGTTAGTCTACCCACACATTACATAGGTGTCTGTTCATCTTCCAACCTCTGCACCCAGACAGGGACGCAGAATTGCATATACGAGTACTTCTCTGTTTCTACTGACTCGCATGTATGCAATAAAATAACTAAAATCAAACAGAACTACAAATGCATGTCTGATAGCGAGTAAATAGTGTAATTCTAGTCTGACAGGTACGATAATCAGCTGTACCAGTGAAATACTACTGATGTATGTAAACTACTTAGACGTTTGAGTAAAACTGGTCCAATTTGCAGAGGGACAGTTTGCTTCTCTTTAGTAGATGGCCGGCAGTTTTTTCTTAAAACAAGAAAAAGTTTTAAATGGAATTTTAGGTGCAACATTTATGTAGTCGCTTCGGAACAGATGTGCCCAGAAAGGCTGATATTCTGAAGGAGTGGCCACTTCGGCTTGTATTGGTGAAGCGCTCTGCCCATTAAATGCAGAACGGGGGCTTGGTCCAAGTGCGAAATGCAGAGATCGCTAAGCCCAGGGAATACTTTCATGTTCTTGCTGATTGGAAAACCGGGCTACGAGTGGAAACTAGATTGGGATACTTTGGATGAAAACAGATAAAGGTTCCTTAGAGGTTGTTGGGTGCTTGGAAGAACCCTCCTGGTAGCTAGAGGAGCCGCAATCTTTAGATTTAATTCAGATCAGTGGTCGATAATAGAATAAATTAACCATGTTAAGGAAAAACTATGTAAATTTGCCTCTCTGTCCCAGCTTGGAGAAGGTCAAAGCTCTTTCCAGAATCTTGTGCCCGGTTTGTTTCATGGTGTTTTCCTTCACTAACACTGAAACGGTTATTTTGTTTTGGTTTCTTTCCACCAGTTTGTTAAATCCATCTCAACTCCAGTAACTAAATAAAGTCCCATTCATCTTCTTACCACCTCCGCATTCTTCTAAATGACTACTGTCCTCAGTATAGAACATAACAGTTACAACTTTAATTCCATGGTATCCTGGTAGTAAATTAGAGGTGGACACAGGATTATGTCAGAGATGCATTTTTTTCCTGTATGGCCTTTACTGACCGATTATTGGGGTCTGTTTTTGTCGTGCTCTTTGCAGAAGGCTGGTTGCATTGAGGAAGAAAACCTCCCTCTGCGCAGGATCCCTCACTGCATCAGTGGTCTTCTCTAAAATTAGCCAATAGTACCCAGAAGACAACCCAGAGATGCCAAAGAAAGGGAGACATTCGTTGAAAATCTGCTTGAGACGGAGACTGAAAAGGCCGACCTGTTTACTGTGAGCCGCTGTGCATGAGCTTGCGTACGTGTGAACGTTCTGCAGGCCGTGAAAACATGCTCAGCCTCTTGAAGTCTGGCACTGCCCGGAATCCCGCAATCTTATCTTTGCACACGTGTAGAAACATGGCGGAAATTTGAAATGTCGATCCGGGAAGTTGTTGCCGTGGTGAACTGAAGGCGAAGTCTGCTTTCCCACACGGCAGGGTCGCTGTGCGCCTCAGCCACGCCGTTTTCTCTCTAAGAGGTGGGAGCCGTGAAGGAGGATGAAAGACTTCCTGTCGGCGTGGGATTACTGTGCCGGTGTCACCGTGCCGGCCAGGTGTTCGCCAGCAAGGCCGCGGAGAGGTGCGGCGGTATGAGTAGAATACGAACAGAGAAAGCTGACAGAGAGAACTAGCCGGTAAAAAAAATCCAAGGAGAATTAATGAAAGCTGGGTGAACCATAAATGTATATATCAGTGTTTCCCAACCCAGTTCTCAGGAACCTCCTGCAGTTCGTGCTTTTGTTCCCTCCCAGGTCCTGGTTGGGAGCTGAGAGGGAGCAAAAATGTGGAACCAACTGTGGGTCCCCAAGGACCAGACTGGGAAGCACTAGTACAGACCAGTATGACTGATAGAAGAAATATCAAGGGCACTATTGGGGTGAGGGAGAAGCGGCTGTTCAATCAATAAAATTGCAATAATAATACAGGGAAAGATGAGATTGCAGGTAGGTTTATAAACTCTTTATTAATGGTCTTTCATCTGAAGACTTTTTCTGTATCTGTGCATGACTGAAGCCGGCATCCACTTCCCTGAACTGCTTGTCCTTTGAGGGTTGTGCTGATGTGGACTTTGTCTGCGGGGGAGGGGGTGATGGGTAGGGGGACCGGTGGGCGCGGGTGTGTGCACTCTTATACACGTTGCAGAAAACTGTGTTTAAGATCCAAGGAGAAAATCAGGGGGAGAGTAAGATGGACGCTGTCGGAGGCAGAGGCAAGCCAGATCTTGGGTGGAAAATAAAGCGTCTCGTGACAGTGGCCAGGTGCGTGACGGAAAGGCCCCTCCCATCCTGTTTACCGTGTTCAGGACCAGTCGAGTGACCCCATGACGGCGCTCTGTAGGAATCCAACAGCAGATAAAACCACCCTTTCTGTTACTCTGCCTTGTCCAAGCCGCCGACTGGGAACCGAGATTTTAGTAAACACAAGTCAGGGAGCCTCCTGGCTCTGGACCTTTCCTTCCTCCCATTAGACACTCTGTTCCTCTTCAGCTGATTAAAATCTCATCCAGGGAAATCTCTGGCTTTGCGATTGACGTCTCAAAGCCCCTCAGTGGTATGTCTGTGCTCTGCTTGTCTAACCTGAGAGCTGAGTGCTCTCTTTCTTCTAACTTACTTAAATTGTTCTCTTTTTTTAATTAGTCACACACATGCATGCATATAAATTCACTTTATGGTGGTTTAGCCTACTTAAAGCCTTCAAGATTCCTTCGGCTAATTTGTGCGTGTGTGTGTGTGTGTGTGTGTGTGTGTGTATAAATTCATATCAGTCATATTCATATTAGTCCCAAGATATTATAAGAATACATATGCCCAGAAGTAGCCCACAGATACACACTTGCTAAAGAGAGTCTTTCAGAAAATTGGAGCATCCCCCTTTTTGTCATTTTGTCATTTAATATGTCATGTTTAATATTGAATGACTTTATTATGTTGTCGGCTCACTGCTAAACGTTTAAAGCTGTATGCACCGTGAAGCTGAAGATAAGTAGCAATGTGTTTAGCTACAAATGCAGCGGCCCAAGTGATTCATTGACTTGATTGAAAAAAAGCAGGAAAAAAAACAGTCTTTATTGAAACTGCAGTGTTACGCCACATTACCACTTGGCCGTTTAAAATCCCTTGTTAGTGACAAATCTTGCAAAATAGTATGAGTCCTCTAACATTGACCTCCCAGCGCACACGTTAACACACAGTGTGTGTGTAAATTACGCTTTCGAAGGCTTGGCTGCGTGTCCACGGCCCAGCAGAACTGCTGTACTTATCTTCACTCTCTGATTTCCAAGCTTCAGCTCATCTGTGGGTAATTTTGTCTCTCGAATTCTGTATTCCCACATTTCAGAGTTATCGTCCTACCGGTGATTGATTTATGCCCCAAAATGCCAGGAGAGGCAAGCGATCATCCTAGTAATGCCAAGTCACATGTTGGTACACAGTGATTAAATAAAACCAGTACAGCTTGTGTATTGAGGGCCAGAACTGCTCAACCCTGTCCTACATGTGACCCATATGTTGTGGTATTTTGTTTACACTGGTGTTTCCATGAAGCATGCATGCACGCACACACACACACACACACACACACACACACACACACACACACACACACGTGCATATATATATATATATATATATATCTTATCTTTTTTTTTTTATCCCTCTAGGTCTAGCAGCACAGTTTTGGATTCTGTCAGTCCCGCTGACCCTGCATATTCTGCATGGTTGTCTGCCACAGCTTATCCGGACGAGGCGGGGTGTCGTGACCATGTGCGGCGTGCTGATTGGAGGCAGCGGCGACCGTCGTCCTCGTCAGACAAACCCTGACTGCAATCTGCCCAGCATCCAGGAGACAAAAGGGACAGACCCACTCACATAAAGGTTAGGATGCAGTCCAGGTGTGGATTTTTGGATGTGAAACATGAGTAGTCATTGTGAGCTGGTCATCACTGTATCACATCTCTCATGAGGGTCGTAATCATATAGGGCCCATAGTCTCTCAAGTCACCATCTGGTGACGAACAGACCCACGTGTGACCTCCTGTACTCTGCCTTAACAGCCCGGGATGGTCCAGGTCCAGATCCTGCTGCATTTATGTCGTCCTTCCAAACGTAACGTCGATGTGAAACTTAGAAGAACAATGAGCTGCTGGTTGAGATACAGGACCATGCTGGGGGGGGGGGGTCTTTGGGGGCCTCTTTCCATGCCAGCAAGGGGGTCTGCCCCATTACGTTTTGGTGAGTGACATTATGATTCCATAAAATATTCTTGGATTAAATGTCCGCGAGTGACATTACCAGCACATTAAATATTCATTAAATTTTTGTGAATGACATTACCATTTAGAGCCGTCATTCCCAGTATTACTCACGGGAAGCCTTCTGCTTGAATACTAATTAAATTACAGGCTGAATGCTGTGGAGAGGGAATATACTCCTGTTCAACTGTTCGCTACTGGAGACATCATTTCAGGGCTAATATTTCGCCCTTTAACATTGTCTTTAAAAAGGGATGTAAGAATTAGTGAAATCTGGGTGAACCATAAATGTATAGACCAGTGTTTCCCAGCCCAGTCCTCAGGGTCCCTCAGAAGGGCCTCATCTCCGCACCCTCCAGCATTAGGGAGTGGCACTCGCCAAGATGCAGACTTTTTACATGTTTACTGTAAATAATTGTTTTTCCCTGGCTATTCCATTCATGTTTTGTGGTTTTAAGAAAATCACAGAAAATTGTGAAATGGCATACAAAAAATATGTGGCAGACCAGACGTCCCAGAACAGGTTCTTAGGATTTCTACTATCTGGCTCTGCTTGTCCACCGGAGGGCAGAGTTCTTAAAGGACGATGGGCCACACCTATGATGCAGTGACACTGCAGGACGACTGCACAGGGGAATGGGACACCAACTGGCTCCAGATCAGTTATGCACAGGTTGGAATAAGCTGACAAAACAGTTAGGTGTCGATTTCCCTCTTCGTGGTGATACTTAGTGTGTTAATTCTGGGGTCAACATAGACTGACTTGTTGAAGTTTAGATCACAGTGGAGTATGACAGTTTTCAGAGAAACACTTTATTAAAGAAGTCACTAACTACAGCGTATTAACAAAATAATACAATGATAAAAATCAATTCCATTTTTTTTCTACAAAGATTTTTAATCAAAAGTGATAGTGACTGACATGTTTATGTCTCAAGTCATAAATCATTAAAATTAGTTTACAACCTTTTACTGCTGGTAAATACATACTATGATAATACATACTATGAAATGTACATGAGTCTTAAAGGGATTTGTTTTTAAATCCTTTGTTGAAACAGGACAGAAAAGCAGCAAATACTTTACAACTCAAAAGATGTCCCTTTAAATCTGTTCATTTATGTCTGTACAATAAATAATTATAAAATATATCTCTGTTATGAATTTGTTGTTTTTTTTCTTAGAAACATATGTAACATACAAAACACTAACCGCTATAATTTCCGAAAAAAGACCAGCTATTTCGGCAAAGGGAAATGAGATTCCTGATTCTTGCCAAACTGCAAATTATACAGGGAAATCTTTTAGTAGGCCAAGTCACAATGTGAATCTGGTAATCAAAGATGATAAAATTCGTCAGATCGGTTTGGTTCATTTTTGATCGAAATGGCCTCAAGAATTATGTTTAAAATATTCAGATTTTTACACTTTACAAGTTTACAACATATACAAATGGTCCACAGAATCCTATATGAAACAATTATGAAAAATGTCACACTATTACAGGAGAAATCCCACGCAGCATAAAATAATTGTGGTCCAAGAAGGGGACCAAGGTTAACACCACTGAGCAGGACGACACAAGGAATGTTCTCGTCTTCAGTCGGGTACATTCAATGAACGTTACGGTTGAATCACTCACGTCCACATTGTCACATTGTATATCACGAGCAACCGCCAAGGAAGCTAGGCGACACTAATGCATGCTGGGAATGTTCTCACGTTCAGTAGTGCACCCTGCAGGTTTTCATGCTTATTTCTTGGGCCGTGTTGATAGTGGGGACGAGACCGTAGAGAAACACCTCTCTCTACATTCCTCAGCTCCCAACACCATCATTGTTGACCCCCCCTGCAGTTTCAGAGTTTCATCTTCTTCACCACGGGGATGGGCATAACTTGATGGATTTTGGCCTTGTCTTCATCCGTCACCAGTTTTACCCAGTTGGGCTTGTAGTTGCCTTTGAAGCCGACAAACGCCAGTTTATCTGAAACGAGAAGCGGGAAGCCAGTTACACCACTGCATATTGATTCCAGAGAAATGGCCAGGAGCACTGCATAATAAACAGCGATGCACAGTGGGGCTTTCAGTGTGTATAAATGGTGGAATTTAAACACAAAATAAAGAATGCTACTCGGGCTTGAGGCAGAATAGACACTTTAAAATGGCAATTGTCCTGCTGTCAGCAGCCATAGCACCTGCAGTTCAGCCTTGGTAATCCACCTGAAGCTAAGCAGGTTTAGGCCTGGCCAGTACTCGGATGGGAGAACAGCTACGAGAGCGGGGATGCTTGTGCTGGTGTGGCCAGCAGGGGGAGCCCATCCTGTGATCTGTGTGGATCCCAGTGCACGAGACGTAAAACCGAGATCCAGACTCTCTGAGATTACAAAGGATCCCTGGGAATCTTTCGAAAGAAGTCCAATGTTGAGTGGGAGGGGTTAATAACTAATGTAATGATTCACATCGTGGACTCGCTGGATGACTGTGTTGAGTGTCATCGCCAATCAGACGCAGATTTGATAGGACCCCACTTCTGTGATTCATTCACCTGGGCCTATGTGGGATACCGTGCTCAAAATAAGAGATGATAATAATTTTGTAACATTCTTAAAGTGTGAGTACACATTTTACTTTGTGGTTGGACCTGGGTTCAAGTCACTGGAGTTCATGGAGTTTGCATGTTCTCCTCGTCGTCATCTGATTTCAGGCTAATTGGAGTCGCCGAATTGCTCATAGTGTGAGTGAACGGTGTGTGTGCGCCCTGCGGTGTGTTGGTGCCACGTTGTGGTTACTCCCTGCCTTGCATTCATAACCTCTAGGAAAGGCTCTGGACCTCCTTCTCCCAAAAGTCCCCGAACAGGTTAAGTGGTTACAGGAGATGGATGGACCCCTGCTGGTTCTCTTAATCATTACAGTACTATGACAGCTGATGTTTTATTATTAACTGATTCTAAAAATGCACTAAGCATCCATCCATTTTGTGTAACCGCTTGTCCTTTTCAGGCTCACAGGGGGTCCAGTGCCTATACTGGGAGCTATGGGAGGGAACAACCCAGGGTGGGGCACCAACCCATCGTAGAGCACACTCACACACACTCTCTCTCTCTCTCTCACACACACACACACACACACACTCACTCACACACTCTCTCTCTCTCACACACACACACACACTCACTCACACACTCTCTCTCTCTCACACACTCTCTCTCTCTCACACACACACCAAGGGGCAATTTGGTTTCTCCTATTAGCCTCCGCATGACATGGGTAGAACATGCAATGTCCACACAGCTGGAGCCGTGGTGGAGACTTGAGCAGTGCTTACTGTGCTGCTCCCTGCACAAATCATATACGATATAATTAGCAAAGCAGAAAAACTTTTGTATTTCCTAAAGTCCTGTGGAAGCATATCAACAGGTAGGTGGCGCTATATCACACAGACTCTGATAACAGATAAGCTGAAAGTTACCTTTCAATTTGATATTATTCTCTGCTCCAAGCTGCTGAAGGATTTTGGTCCAAGGTCCTTTGGTAACGAGACGGCCTTTGGAAGTAATCATCACTATGGATCTAAGAAAACGCACAGAGATAAACAAACACAGATTTCAGTTTAATCAAGGTATCCATCTTCAGAAACGGGGTTCATGTTGGACCCTAAATTGAACTTGCTGCTACAGGGACTGCTGTGTCACAGAGGTGACTCTAGGCTCCTCCCAGGGGGGGCAAGGTGAGAGAACCCAACCAGTCACACATCCATCCATCCATCCATCCATCTTCTGTAACCGCTTGTGTTATTCAGGGTCATGGGGGGTCCTGAGCCAATCCTGGAGGCTACAGGTGCAAGGTAGATACCAACCCAGGATGGGGCACCAACCCATCACAGGGCATATACACACACCATTCACTCATACATGCACACCTATGGGCAATTTGGTAAGTCCAATTAACCTCAGCATGTTTTTGGACTGACGGGAGAATCCGGAGGAAACCCCACGATGACCCGAGGAGAACATGGAAACTCCACATCCATGGAGCCACGGCAGAGATTGAAACCCAGATGAGAGGCAACAGTGCGAACCACTGCATCACCATCCATCATCATTATCATCATCGCCATAGTCACAGATCCAGATAAACAAAATTTGTAAAAAAATACGTTAATAAATTATGACACACTCATCTAAGACAAGTCATATTTCCAAGTATAACTCTACAGTACAATTTAACTTGACTCAACTTTTGTTCAAACTGTAATATCATCTGTGCTTATTAATACATGGCAGTTATGCTGCATGCCAGGGAGCATCTGGGCTCAGTGTGAGCTTCTTCATCAGAACGCTACTCAACTGGCTGATGCGAAGCATCTGGCAAGTGTGAAGGTGACCCTTACTCGTCTTTGAGGCCCAACACGTAGCTCTCGATCTGAGCAGGGATGCCCAATAGGAGGGAATTTCTGAAGCTTTTCTTGTCCAGCACGTTGCCATGGTGACCGTCGATGACCGTCAGCTGTACCCCTTCCTCGGGTTGGTACAACTTCTTCCCGTTCACCTGCAGGAACGCGGCACAGCCTATATGACATCGCCTTCGCCCCGAAACGGTGACCCTACGGAGCCGGCCTGAGGGCTCACGGGCCCACCGGAGCGTCCCGGGTTAATGCCACTCAGCGCGTCACGTACCTCCGCGTAGGCAAAGTCCTCCTTGATATGGAAGAAGCGAGTGTTGAACGACTCCAATTTCACCTCCAGGAAGTGTTCCGTCACTTTGTTCTGGAAACGCAGAAAGATTCAGACAACTCTGTATAAACCAGGTTACCCAACTATAAATCCACCTGGACTAACATAAATACAGGGATTAATTATAAGAAACACGTGTTGAGTTTAAACACGAGCCAGGTGTTGCTTTTATTAAGCTTGGAGCTATTTGCAGGGAATTTATGACGTCGAACTGACCCTCATCTGAAGACGACGACGATAACTCTTAAAAGCCAGCCGGCCCCAGAGAGTAGCCAGAGGTGGCGGCAATGAAATCCATCGTGCGGCAAATCAGAGACATAGATGCGGCATTGATAAAAGCGTTTCCGGAAGGTGCCCTACCTGCGACACACCGGACAGCTTCTGGGGAAGGGGCACGTCCACGACAGGCATCTCGGCGTACTTGGGGTAGGCCTGGGCCACGCAGTCGCTGGGGCCGCTGCCCTTGGGTATGATAGCCTTGATTTTTACACGCTCACAGCCCATCAGAGAGCAGAAGGCAAAGTCCTCCTTGTCGTTGTGGGCTTTGACTTTCAGGAAGAGGAGTCTGGGGGAGGGAGAGGATGATTATTAAAGGGACTCAGTGGGAGGATACATTTCGGCAATAAATATGTACATAAACGCATTTCGTCTCCCGCCGTCCACCCATCTATCATCTAACTGGTTATTCTGATCAGGGTCAAGGGGGGGGTGCTGGAGCTGATGGCAGCCCAGTGCAGGCAGTGACTTACACCCTGAAGGAGTATAACACACATCTGTATTCACACCTTTATGGGTGTGACCATCCATTCATTTCTATGGGCAAAACCCTAATCCCAACTAAGACCCGAATCCCAACCAGCCATAACAATAAATAACCAGACAAGATACAAGGCAGTTGGCATATTGGTTGGCGGGGGGGCTGAAGGAATGAAGTCACAGGGCTACTTTGTAACACTGGTTGGAAGGTGGGTAGATGGATGGAATTTAAATTTTCCTTCCCTGAAATTAATTAGCTTCTATTTTTATTGTCACATGTTCTAAGAAACATGGGGACATTCTTCTGCTGCAGTTCCAGGGTCGGGCCACCCCAGACGGAATGATTTCTGTCAGAAGTGGGGCGCAGGCCTACCCAGTGTCTTCCTCCCAGTAATAGTAGCCGCGGTTCTGGTAAGAGTGCTCCACTTTGTTCCTCTGCAGGGTCCTGAGGAAAATGCCAGTCTTCCTGGTATGTTTGGTCAGGCGATTGTGAATATCAGAGATGATGGTGAACGTGGTCCCTCTGGGATAGCAGAAACCCACATTGATCCAGTCGTCTCTATGTGAAAAAAATAAGTCCAGCAAATCAAAGGTCACTGCAATTATTATGTTATCCCTGCACAGAATGTCAGTGTAAAGCTATTCACCCAAGTGACCAGCAGGTGGAGCCAAAGTACAAGTGGGGGGAAAAAAAACAGCATCGGGGTCACTGAGGACTCCAAAGACAAAGCCAAGTCTGCAGCCGTAAACCGTAAATAACACGTCTGGAATGTACATATAACATCTCTGTACAATGCCATAAACTTAAAGAATGTCAAAATAAACGACTCGCTCCCTTCGGTCAACTGAGCGAGGAGCTCAGCAGCTCATGGGAATCAGAAGCAGGCGAGGTCACGTGTGGGGAGCAGACCGCTGCCAGTCAACCCGGACCGAGGCAATGAAGAACACCGCCGCCAATCAGCGGAAAGGGAACACTAAACACGGCGGGGCGGCGTGTCCCCAGACATCTGAGCTACGCTGTAAACATTCTCCCAGAAGGATGCAGGAGGAGACCCGCGGAAAACACGAACGCTCACTCCCGCGAGTTGGCACTTGGACGGGATCCCAGCCTCGGACTAGGCCGCGGACTGACCTGTTGAAGTTGATGAGCCACACGATGACCTCGGCGGGAGCGGCCCCACTCCAGTGCACCGTGTAACCCTTCCCCAGCATCACCACAGGTTGGTACTGCTGGTAATGGTTCTTCTTCCCAAGGGCCCCTTCCAGGACCAGAGGATGATCTGGGTACTCGTCCTTGAAGATCCTCATGCTCAGGTTGGCCGGGTCTCGCGTCTGGATATATACCTACACAAGGAGGATGTAGTAAGACGACACATGAGAGGTCCAGAGGGGTGGGGGGGACGTCTCCCCCCTGAGTCTTCATCGACCATTCAGGGAGCATGCTGAGGGTATTCCTGACCTGAGCATAATGGCCACTGCATATGGCCGCCCGCCAGTCGGGCACGTCGATGCAGTCCGGGTGGCGCAAGAGCCAGTTGTCTTCCTTCACAAGGAAAGCGCCCGGGTACTCGCTGACCGAGCCGTCTATGTCGTGGAAGATGGTGGTCTTGTCGCCATCCAGCTGCATCTTGTTGAACCAGGGGCCGGGTTCCCCAAAGAAAACCCGCGACGTGATCTGATTGGATGGGAGGGGGGCATGCGGAGCTTTATCAGGGATTCCCTCCTTTATGTCACTTCCTGTGTAGGAGTCGGCCAAGCGGTGTACCGGCATCCCGCCCAACGCGGCGGCCAGTCGTCCGGCTTACCGGGACATTGTCGAAGGTGATGTCGCTGACATTGTTGTTGGGGCAGCTCTGCCAGGAGTTGTTGAGGCGGAAGCCGAGCGCGCTGGTGTGGCGGCCCTCCAGGGCCACGTACTTGCGAAAGGTGCAGTTCTGCACGTTGATGGGCCCGTCATAGATCTGCATGCCGCGGATGGGGAAATCCCTGCCGGGCAAAGAGAGACGCGGTATCGATCCTGTATCTGAAGCTGCACTGGTCTCACAATCCCATGCGTAGGGGGTGCTGTGTGGCTTGGAATGTTCGAACTGTGTAAACGTGTCGCCGTTTTAGTTAAGAGAACATCTGAGGAACCCCAGTACTATAAACTGATCAGCACCAGCAAAATACCCATCAGTACAATGAAGGCACTCTGATTGACCTGTCCATATCAACAAGTGTAGTATAAGCTAAACATCTACTACCTGATGACATGACACTGCTACTGCTACGAAACCATGGGACACAGGAATGGGAGGTAAGAAAGGGGACTAAACAGAAGAGGAAGAAAACAAAACTCAGCTTTGGTATCATCACAAGGAGAACAGAATACACCAAAAGGGGCGTTGGGGGTCATTTGACTTGTGAAGCTACGTCCGCCCTCCCTGTAAGCTGAAATAACCTGTTTTGCAAACCACGTCGCCCTCTGGTGGCAGGTGTGTGCGGTGTGTGGTGGATCCTAACACACATGTCCGCCGGTCACTCACACTCCTCTGGGGAGGGCCCTGTCAGTCAGATCCGGGCCTCCAGGCCCCCAGTTCCTGCTGTCCGGCTCAGAGGTCCCTCTGTTCTCGCTCTCCCCCACAAATAGGGAGTTCCTCACCTCCTGCCGTGACCCGTCATCTTCAGGGAAGGTCCCCCCACTGCACACAGAGAATGCACACTGTCCTCAGACTGGAGGCGTGATCCCGCATTTCCAAAGTGACCATGCTGCTTGGCTGTTTCTGACAGATACCCCATATAAGGAATTTTTCAATTAAGAGAGGTTTGGGGGAAGCCGTCCCCTGACCAGCCCCCCGTCAGTCTGGCTTCCCAGACGGCGACAGTGATTGGCTGTCTTACCTTGCAAGCGTCAGGCCAATTCCATTATCAGCAAATCTAAGGAGATAAAGACTTTTGTTAAGGGTGTACAGATTCATTCAGTCAGAAGCACTTCAAACAGCACCGTTAGATGCTCAGGGCTCTGAAAGTGAGAGAAACGTCTTTTTATTTCCCTCCTTGACCTGACAGGGCTTTCGATGGCACCATCAATGGCTGGGAGGGGCACGGCACTCACTGGCAGTCATCTAACCAGACATCTCCTCCACGCAGCCAGGCCCCGTGGTCCTGGTTCTTGTAAGCAATGAAGTGGTGGATCAGGGCAGGAACACGGGGCTTAAAGGGATCCGAGTCCTGGTGCGGCCCATATCTGTAAGCACAGAGACGCTGGACTGAGGGCTGCAGCACTCCAGCACAGGCCACACGCGCCACACACACGCGCCACACACATGCCAGACACACGCCAGTCTAATTAGCAATTTTATTTCAGCAACCAGGAGCTGAGGTTCAGCGGCACCAACCCGCTGGACTTTCCGAGCCCTGGCCCAGCTTCACAGGCTGCTCCTGCTAGGCTGCAGCATACACCAGTTTCCCAGCTGTTATTAAACTCAAACCAACATCAGTACAGGGAGAGGGTTCACTAGCTTATGCAGGAGGGTAATCAGATTAACTGAGTACTTAAGTAGTCAGGTGGAGGGAACCGCTTGTAGATAGACCCTGCCCACCAGGAACCCACCCGGGGTCCCCCAGGCAATGAGGTTGTCGCGGTGACGGGTGCCGTAAAGGAATGCTCACCTGGCCCCTACGAGCGAGAGGAAGGGCCTCTTGTCTTTAGCGTTGGCTTCTGTCGTTTTCACTCCGTTGTCCAGCATCATTCCGGCCTGAAGCGTCACATTAACTTTAATTACAGTCCATTTATATCCAACGTCAAATGAAACACATTCACAAAACTGAAGTCAAATCAATTTCTATCAGGATTGTGTGCCGAGTAGCTCAGATTAATGTGCGAGTCAAATCCATTTACACCAAAGCGCTTTGCTTGTCAGGCTTAAAGGTAACAGCACAGTTTTATTCATAAAATCTCAGTGGCTGCTGTCCTCAGTAACTCCACCGGTAAAGACGTATTTTATAATGCACAGTACAGTGCGGGTATGTGATATCAAAGCGACAAACACACTGCACCAATCAGCTTTCCTATATTGGGCCCGCCCACCTAGTCCCACCCACCTAGCCTCGCCCCACACCACCAACCCCACCAGCCCCGCCCTCACCCTGAAATTGGAGTGTGCACGGTTGTTCTGAAAGAGTCCCATGGGGGTGTGCTCTGTGCGGCCTGGGGCGTACATGCCCTCAGAGGGCCCCGTGGCAACATGATGGAAGATGAACCAGAAGCCGGTCTCCTGTAGTGACAACCCAAGATGGAAGGCAATGGGGGGGGCGTGGTCAATCGGAGGGGAAGACAAAGGGCCCCGGGCAGGAAGAGGATGTCTCTGCTCACCTCGGAACCCGCTGCCGCACAGTTGATTAGGTTGTTGTTGGGGTTAGCTATCCAGAAGGTGGACGTGGCGCTGAAATGAGAAACACTGCTACTCAACGGCTCATCCTGAATCATACATAAACACTAGTTTCCATACAGAAGAAAAACACATGGCTCATGTGAAAGAAACACACACCCATGTAAGCTGTACATATATTTTATGTTTGCTTGGCCTTTTTGATGGTCCCATTTAATATCTAGCAATTGACAGAAGGGCTCTCGGTACATGTCACTCGTTTGACACTTTTCAGTTCTCTACACTGCCCTCTGGGGGCGGCCTTGGCCTGATACGCTTTGTTGCACTTCGTCCCACTGGGTCGCGCAACTGTTTGCTGAAGTTAGACGCCTGGCTGGACAAACTCATTTCAGACCCGCCTATGTCTGGCAGGATAAGCCGATTTGTGGTAATGAAGGGGGACTATTGGGGCAGCCCAGTAATTATCAGGTCAAGTTTGTGACGGCGACCCCAGCCTTTTTTGTGTCCCCCCCCTGCCAGGACACAATAAACAAATAAATGAATAAATAAAATCAGGAAATCTGATTCTGTTTACCTTGACGCCAACCGTTGGAAATCTATTATTTCCAAGAGCACAAGAACTTAATTCTGATGATATTATAGAGTAAAGCACAAAGCCATGAAGCTATTTGATGCTTGGCAGGTTTGGCTGCAGAGCCTGAAATGCGTATCACAAAGAAACCACAAAGCCTAAAATATGACTCAAAACAGCTGTAGGAAACCAAGAAGAAGAATCTTTTCTCTGAAAACGATTGTTCTTAATTCCCCTGTTCTCTCTGTGGCTATTTTCCTTGAGGATCTCTGTGGACTGGGTAGGCTATTCCATAACTACCTGCTTTTTTTAAGCAGAAATGTCATGCTTTGTACAGACTGCTGCCCGCTCTCCTCCTCGAATTCAACTAAATGCCGGCACATTCATTCAGAGTTTAGGGCCGACTGAAGCTCTGCCAAACTGAACGGCATAAATCGCAGCTTGATGACTTTATTTTTTGTTGTGAACATTTCATGGTGACAGGCGACGCCAACAGAGGATCTGCCTTCACAAAAAGTGCTTGAATATCACAAACAAAAACAGTCCTGCTTAAAATTAAGCCTTAGGAGAGAAGTAAACATTTTTGTGGGAAACCTGCACTCAGCATTCAAAAATAATAGCTTGCCTCTGCCGGTAAATGATTTGTGCAGCAATAGAGAGCCACAGAAATGATTCCCCCACATCTCTGCAAGATGACCTCAGATTCTCTGACTCTCCTACTGTGCCAGGCTGAGGACTGGAATGGCCTCATACCAAAAGCTGGCAGAGCAGCACAGAGCAGCTAAACCTTCTGTAGGGCATGCTACACATCTGTCCATCCATCCATCCATCCATCCAACCATCCATCATAACTGAAAATCCACTCTCAGGACATCATGAGTCTACAATCAGCACAAAGCAGAGGACCTTAGTTCCTCTCTGGATACCCAGTATAGAAGCTGCTTCAATGTCAAACTTCTGTATCAATTTGCACAATTTTCTCCACCAATCAGATTCTCTGTCTTAATGTCATGTTTTAAAATGTCATGTCTGTATGTTTATATGTCTTAGTGTTTATATGCTATTTATTACTTACTTTTCATTGCACTACAACCAACAAGAGCGATATTTCAACTCAGGGTACGATTCCACCCATCATATATGAGAAGCTGACGCTGAAAGACAGCTTGACTTTGACTTGACTTTGGAAAGCAGAGTACTTGAAAAAATCCCGTATAGTTCATGTGAGAAGATGCAAACCCATCAGACAAATGTGGGGACAGGAATCGAACCACCAAACCCTGGAGGCTACGGCACCACCTACTGAGCCACCCACGATACTTCTGAGAGATCTGAGTTTGCAGCGTCCTTATGAGATTAGCACCAGTGAAATACTGAACAGCTATCAGGGCTTGCCTGCAGTCCTGGCGTGGGTTGGCCACGTAGCCCGGGTAAGCGCCATCGGTGATGTCCCGGCACATGCGGCTGTCACGGTCAGAGGGCAGCAGGGTTCCCGCCTTCACCAGCAGCCCCAGGCAGTGGTCGAAGGTGTTCCTCTCCTCGGGACCGTCCTCGGTGAAGAAGCAATGGCCCAGGGCATCGTAGCCGACCACGTCCTGCACCTGCAGAGCCAGTGTGGCTGCGAGTCAGCGGGGGTGGGGCACAGACAGCCACGCGCGTGTCGGGGGGTGGTTTAAACACTCGTTCTAGCGGAGAAAATCGGCCACGTGGGGGGAATTAATCCATTTAGTCAGATCATCGCGGTTGGCTTCCCAGCAGCCTGGGCTACGCCGGTGGCCGATCTGAGATGGGCAGCGATAAACACCCCGACAAGCAAACACAGAAGTGCTTCCTCCGTCTCGCAGGATTCCCATTGGCTTTTGCTGCCGCTGGCCTCCTAGACGGATGATCTTATCAGAAGCAGCAAAGTTGGAATCCTGTCTGTGGAATTCGACTTGATGCACTCGGCGTCAGTTTCCCTTCCCGTGCCACGATATCTGACCCATAAAAAGTGAGACGGAGATAATAAGCAGCACCAGGATGACAGAGGCCGGCCCCGGGTTCGAGGCAGTGTGCATACGCACCGTTTACAGTTTCCCTGATTGAGCTTTTGACTCGCCCAGACAAACTGATACTTTAGCCCTTGTGACACGACGGGAAGCGGCTCCCACCAGTCGTGCAAAGGACTTCACAGGATACGGCATGGCACACTCACCAGCAGCCCGTTGGTGCCATGCACGGTAACGCAGCGGGAGAAGGTGTGGTGAATGGACAGATCACGAACATAGGTGGGTGGGTCGTAGCCTCCACGCTGGTCCACGTCACCATTCATGTGGAAGTGCACGGGGTAGTGCCCCATGGACTGCTGGCCCATGTGCTGGAGCTCCACCCCCTCCACGTGCACTGCCCGGAATCCGCGCTCCACCTGCACACACACGGCGGGAATGCGTCACCACACTGCCCCCTGGTGGCACTCCAAGAGCCCCACGCCTCTTGTTGCTGAAGACAGGCATTAATAATTTATGGGACCGCTGGGAACAACTGGATCAGAACCTGTCCCCGGAGAATCTGCAGAGTCTTTTACAACAGATACTTGGCTGCTGACAGATAGTCCTGTTTTCCAATTTGCCTGTGAGGTCTTTAACTGATCCAGACCTAATAAATTTCCCTGTTTCAGCGCGGGCTAATGAAACGAGGACAAACAAACACACGCAGAAGGATCCCACTAACTCCGTCCAGGGGCCACTGGGCCCTATAGCCTTTCGGAAACGTCACCACGGCATTTTACCGTCCTGCAGCCGCCCTGTCTTAGATCATAGTTATCTCCTGTACTGAATCTGTCGCCGGCATCCACACACCGCACGTTTTAAATCACGCAGTAATTAGGTATGTTTCGAATCAACTCGCATTGCGACAGGATTGCAAATCCACCAAAGACCCCCCCCCCCCCCTGGATTTCAAAGCTCAATTACGGAGAGGTGCATATAACAACGGCCTACTGGATCACACGTTTAACACCTACACATCCCTGTCGGTCCACCTCTCCTGAAAGCCAGATGTACAGTAGCGGGCAGGTCCTGACTCGGGCCCGGCTGCCTGACCTACCTTAAGGTGTCCGCCGAAGGTGTCGAAGCTGAAGAACTTGCAGGCCTCACTGCCGTAGCACTGGGGCTCCATCTCGCCCCGGATCTGGATGTTCCTGCTGAGAAGCCCCACCTCCGCCCTCATGTCCACCCCGTCCACCGCCTCACCCATGTGCAGGTGAGCTGCCTTCCCTGCAAGACATCACATACAGGTAACCAATGGCTGGTGAACTAAACCCGTAATAAAACCAATTAGACCCTGAAAATCTCACCCGCTGCAAGTATGACTTTACATGGTTTCTCATACCCAGTGACTGTCCCTGTTTTACAGCATGTACTGCAGATCTGATTTTATACCAACTTTTTTGTTTAGTAATTAAAATTCACTAGCGCATAGCTTAGATCTAGTATTATATGTGACTTATGATATTCGGTTATTAATGTCGTGTTATGCATATATGTAACTGGTACGTAAGTACGCCTTCACCTTTAAAAAGGATACGTGCGGAACGGTTGCTGTAACGGCGCAAATGCATATATAATACCAACTTATTTGCGTTGATGCGACGATACATTAACCTTTACATGCTAATTTGTACTTCATGTGCGGTACAAAGGTTAAAATGCATGGCAATTTCTTGTCCTATCTAGTGTGCCAACTTTGGACAGCTGGCTGGAGTGAGATTTTAAATTCGAGTTCAAGTCTGTATACATACACGCATTTACATGTATGTAACAGTTTTATGACCTTGTAAATAGTCTGTATGGTTTGCAAACCACCCCAAAGCTTTTGATATAGCTTGTTTTAGGCTTATAATGGAATAAGACATCAAGATTTCTTGATTCGTAAGATTTCTTGCACTAGCGTCACGCCAAGTGCGTGAGTTGGCAGCCCCGCATTTCCGCTGTAGCAGCTACTGATTGCTGCATGTATCGCTGTTAAAGGTGAATGTTATTTACGCCCCTAGCTATAACTAATGTTATAACGTGTGTAATAAAGTAAAGCATCAGATTATTTCATTCGAGCCCAGATAAATCGTCAGGGGTCCTCAACTATTCCCAGGCCCGCTCCCGGCTGCTGATGTCGGTTTCGTTCCGGTAACCGGGTCCCTGCAGCGCTGACACGGCTCGGCGGCACGTTCGGAATAAATGAGCTGCTTTGAAGATCGATGATTAAAACAATCCCGGCCGTCTTGGGATGGAGAGTTTTGTCGCGGCAGGTCAACCGGTCCTGTGGGTCCCCCTTTCAGCCCTAATATAAATAATCGGCGCCGGGACGAGCACCCTTCGGGTTAAATACTTCGGCACGGAAGCGCTGCCATCCTGCCTTGATCCGTCTTACAGATTCATTTCACGTTAATTACAAATAATTCAAGAAATGCAACGCTTCGGATCAAGCTTAATTTACATACTTCAATTATTCATAGTTGGGGCTGCTGTATGGCTGATGAATGGCTTTATGCTTTGCCTGAAACGGAAACAGCAACTGTTTTCCTTATTTTTGCTGCGGTTTTCTCTCGGTTTTCATCATTTGTCAGTAGACATGTTCCGGAGTTTCCCTAGTCCTGAAGCTGTTTTACGCTGCTTTACCTGTGGGGACTGAGACCTGAGCTCTGACCCATTCATAGGTGGCTGCATGGCTTCAGGTATTTCAAGCGCTTTTTTCAATGGGTGATTTTTTTTCATAAATATATACTATGATTTAAAGAATGTTAAAACATCGAGGCACGTGTAAAAAAACAGGGTTGATTAAAATTTATGTTCGCTTTGTGTAATGCAGCTTTGACCAGCAGGTGGCGCGGTTAAAGGGAGTGAGGATAATCTCAATTTTATAAAAGTCTGTGAATAACTCAAAAAACAAAAAATGCCAAAAGTTATAAAAGTTGGGTTGCTTATGGTTAAGGTTAGGGCTGGGTAGGGGTTAAGGTTATCATAGTTGCAATTCGGGTTTTGCCCACAGAAATGAATGGACAAAGATATGTAAACAAATGGGGGGGGGGGGTGAATTCCACAAATGTATGGAAAAGCACAACCATTAAACACAGGTGTTCTTCACACACACTGTTTGTGTTTCAGACTGATCTATATGTTCAATGCATAAACACACTCAATATGCCATATGAACTCATCCAGAATAAATCGCACTACTAGCACTGCATGAGCCTATCATTATTTTACACAAACGGTAGAAAGTACAGCCTCATTCAGGCGTGTATCAGGCTGAGGATGGTTCTGCACGCACAGCATCATATGATAAGCTGGGCTGATATGCCTCATCACAAGGGCCCTGATTTGCCATCAATAAATGTGCACATTCCTCTAGAAGCTAATTACTGTGGTGGCGAGGCGAGGCGATCACTTCTGACAGGCCGTTCCTATGGGAGACTGGCAACCAAAGTCGTCATCCTTTATTTAAATGATGACGTCCCCCGGAGCAGGAATCTTCTGAGGCATAATATTAAAATCCTAAATTGGGTGGCGATGTTACCCTCCACGGTCCGTGTGATCGCCCGGCAGCATTCGTGGAGACCTGAGAGAGGCTAGTCTCGCCATGCGGTGGATGGATGGCTCTCTAATCCGCCCCACACAAACGCCCCCCCACCTCCCCGGTTATTCCTCTACGGGGCCTCCGCATGAGATCTGGCCCACAGAAACGTGAACCACTATTGAGATGGCGTCCAGAGCACATTTGGACCACGCTGGGGAGGAAAGCTGCCCTCGATCCCTTTCTCGGCCCGATAGCCCTGCCGCTGAGGATTTGGCTCCCATGGCGATTCGCCTCATCTTCACAGCCCATGCATTCACAGTGCATCTCACCATCCCGGTGCAGGTGAGGGCCGTACACCGTCAGAAAAAAAGTACCAGTTTGTACCTTTGCTTGGCACTGGGGCTGTTCCCTCAAGGGTGTGTCAATTGTACCATAACTGTAGCTAAATGTACCTTATAAGATACAGAGATGGACTATGAGGAACATTTTTGTGCCATTAGAGGTACAATGATGTTATTTGCACCTTGGGGATGTTCCTCAGAGTCCATCTTTGTACCTTAAAAGGTACAAATACCTCCTGCTAGGGTACAATTGGCAGATGTTTGAGGGTACAGCCTCAGCGTCAAGCAAAGGTATAGTCTGGTTCTTTTTTATTTTTATTATTAGTGTTGAGCTGGGGAACGTGGGCAGGGGGCGGCCAACACCAATGTCACATTACTTGCGATTAGAGTATCCCTAATCGCAAACCGGGGGAGATACTGCTGCCAATAAGGGACCAGGAGGCATGGATTAAATTCGGGTCTGAAGTACAGTCATCCACCCCCAAAATGATAAACCCTCAGTCAAGCATAAACCTGCTGCACGCGATTACCGGTGACTTTAAGACCAACCGGCAACACGTGAAAATGGAGAGTACGGGTCCTCAGGTGAAACGTATCATTTTAGACAGAGCCCTGGCCTTTAAGATGCGCTTAGCTACGTTCCTCTCCCTCTAAAATTGTAACGGTAGGAATCTGAACGTTTATCGCAGGCGGTGGATCTCCAGGAAATCCTGGGAAGATCTTAGAAGAGACGCCGAGGAGTGAGATATGAGCTGCATTTTGTTTATCTACTGGAAAAACACCATCCCTGCTTCCATTCCACGTTGCTCAGATCCCTGATAAGCCCAAGAAAGGATTTTTCAGTCTTTAGAAGACAATCCATGAAGTAACACACACAATACCGATCAGCCTCAGGTACCCAGGCCATGTTTTCATTATGAGTTAAGGTGACACACACCTACACCTCAGTATTCAGTATTACATTTAAAAAAAAAAAAAAAAAAAAATTAAAAATCGCCCAAATCTCTCTTCCCTGCTTATTATTTTGCACACATGAAAAAATAAAGCCAATAGATTAAAATCATCAATGCATGAATTATTTAAAATAGGTACAGATATTTACTTTTCACCAGAACATCTTATTTCATTCACTGTAGGGTTTCCCACAAACTGCCAGCCAGTGAATTTTTAAAACCCATTGTGTTTACGTAACCCCCTACTGTTACGGTGGAGTCTAATTCTGCCAATGTGTCCTATAATTAACTGCACCCCCGCTGTGGGAAATCGTTTTCATTTTATGTATTGGATGCTCCCTCCCACCTGTACCTACTCCTGGGAGAATAAGGATGGAATGCATGCGTAACGACCCAAATCTGCCAGCAGGAGGCGTGTGCTGTAAGGCCTACAACAGCACACAGGCAAAAGGTCAACCGAGGGGCCGACGGTAAGCCACTCCAATGGGCAGAGTGTAACAGCAGACACCTGGCTAATCTGATTTGCTGAGATGAAAAAAAAATCAATACTTCTTTAAAGAAATACCTAAGAACTCAAAGGAGGCTTTCATGCGGGTGTGGTTGTTTTCACAAGCTACACAATAATGGCAATATTGCATCAATTGCCCGTAACATCAAAAGGCAGAGATAATGGGCGATTGACCGTTTACGCTTAGTCTCTTGTATGGCTGCACAATACATTTATACAGCTAAATATGAGCAGCATTTGACAGGATGGGGACATGACTTCCTTTTACTACACCAGGGCTGCCCAAGTTTGCTCCTGCAGATCCACCACCCTGAACAGCTTAGGTTCTGCCCTAATTTAACACACCTGGTACAGATAATCGGGCCCTTCCGCAGCATCGCGGTATAAGAGCCAGTTATGTTGAAGCTCAGCTGGCTCTAATACTGAGATATTATTGAATGGCCTGATTATCTGAATCAGGTTTTGTCAAATTATTGTAGAACCTAAGCTCTGCATGGTGGTGGATCTCCAGGAGCAGGCTTGGGCAGCCATATGCTGGGTCCCTTCAGAAGATCTAAGATCAATGGAAACTAATCTGCTTTTTGGAGAGGGGAGATGATGCTTACAATATTAAAATAACATAACCTAAATCCCGTAATTCTAATTATTCATTATTACAAAGAAATTACAGTCTGGGGGTGTTGTAGACCAGGACGTTCCACTTCTGATCGGCTTCCTTTCAGCTGACCTGACGGAGAGCTACCCACAGTCAGGCCAGCATGGAGTGGGACTGAGCTTGACAGAAAGCGAGAATTTAATAAATCCGCCAAGCTACCAATGTAGAAACCAGACTTCCTCGATCACGCTGAGCTGAACTCCACTACCTCCCAGTACGCCAAAGTCTTTCATCGGCACACGGAGGCTTTTAAAGTTATGCAACAGTTGCAGAACTATTACTTTATGTGTGGATGCGGCCAGGCAGAATGTACTGCCTCTCGGCAAATTTCAGAGTCCTCACCTGCCCCCCGCACCCAGTTAGCCGAGGCTGACTCCCGAATTAATCCTGCAGAGCCCCTGGGTTTGAATAACACACAGTGACCCGTAAACCGAGTTCAGTTGCGTATCACAGACTAACCTACTTTCCGAGCCCTGTGAGGGTTCTGGAAACCGTGGAGAACCCAGAGGAACACCGGCTTCCAGAACGACGCTCCAAAAAAGGGAACGATACCACGGAGCATCAATAAAAAGAAACAAATACTTGACATGGGAATTTAAACCAAATAATTTCAATCAAAAACACAAGGGGGAAAACTCCTTTCTTAGCGATTTGGTGAGGCGTACAAACCCATTTGCAAAAGGCTTCCAAATATCAGATTCCCCCAGGAATTGGTTCCTGTACCAGCATGGGGAGGGGGGGTGGGAGTGAAACCCCCAACTGGACAGAAACATATGGGAGTGACCTTGAAAAATACACCATCGCTTTCCCTTAAGCGGTCAGGAGAATATCCCTCTGGCTCGAGACGGTAACCTTCATGTAATCAAGCCTTTTTTTCCAAATATATCTCAGGAAGCCCTGGGAGGCATGGAGGCTGTGTCATCACGCAGCCGGGAGCCCTTCGTGAATCCCCACAGCTCCAGCACTCCAGGTTACCCAGTAAAAAAACAAAAGGGAATCAAATACAATATTTGTATGAACTGCAGGCTATCAGTTCTCAGTTCCATCTTGATGCTTAGCATCAAGATTGATTTATTCATCACATTCATGTTCTTTGCTTACGCTGAATATCCAGACAGGCAGGGTGACACGCCCCTTATGAGAAAATTAAGATTCTGGATAAAATCACCTGTAACCAGTAACCATGAATGCTGATGGTCCCAAAGATGGAAAACGTGTCTCGGACTTCGAAAGACACTAGGAATCTCACTGGTTATAAATATAATATCAAGATATTTAATGGTGAAAGTGTTGTGCTCTCATTGTGTACTGGAGTACAGTCTCTGAAACGCTAACAGACGTCCCTTCACCAATCGATAGCATTTACTGACCTTGGACCATGACCTGGTTGGGCGCACAGGCAGGACAAGGGAGGACTCGAAACTCCTCAGCCTGATGCATGGAGTAGTCCGTGCTGGATACCACCACCGTGTCACCGGCGCTCCAGCTGCTGCCGTCGTCTGCCAGCTCCAGGATGCTGGTGTTGGAGTGTGTGTCGATGGTGATGGTAGCCTGTGGCCTCACTGCAAGCATGCACGCAAACACACACACACAGGACAGCGCCGATGAGTGGGTGGGGGTGTCCGTGACCCCCTCCTGTTCCCGCTCTATCTCGCTCTGACGACAGTGTGCTTGTTTACACTTACTAACTCGGACGTAAAACCATAAAATTGCCACATCTAATCAAGAAAACAAGGAAAATGTCAACGGTAAAAATAAACAAAACTTTAAATGCGCAGTAATAACTGGTGCCTTCAAATAAACTGCTGTCGTCTGACGATAATGCCTGTATCAATTATGAGGTATGCAATGGACTGTAATGAGATCCTGGAACTTTCTGAGAAGGGCAAGCAACGGGGCAGCCTAGCCTATCTAGGCCTCATGAGAAATGAGGTCACCTTACTTGTAGTGAGGGACTGCAGTACATTAAAAATACAGTCGTAGAAGTGAAGGTCACAGTCAGCATCAGGAAAAACAAAAGCAGAGAAATAAACACGCATACGGCTAATGTGAACCTCGAAACTCCTGACAGATCTGATTAACGGCACCGCAAATCTCAGCTTGGAGGGGAAAAAAAAACAAGCCCTGCCTGTCCTTGGCTTCCGCAACAGTGTGTTACCTGATCTTATCACTTCCCTGAAACCCAATAAAAACTTATCTGTGTCAAAAGCTACAAATATACATTTCAGCTGTGTACAGAATTTCCCTCTTCATGGTGCCACCTAGCTGAACTATGTGAGGTCACCTTGTAGGTAAGGGGAAATCAATGGGGTAGGTACCATCACAGGTAGAAGGTTCAAGTCCAGAAAGTAGAAATCCAGACCAAGAGTTTATTTCAACCAACCGGTTGAGTATAAAAAGTCACATTCACATAATACTCAACTGGTTGCTTGAAACAAAATCTTGGTCTGGATTTCTACTTTCTGGACCTGAACTGTCCACGACTGGGTACCATTGTTTAAAGAAAATCCTCATCCACAGACCTGTGCCTCCGCCTAAGTACCCGTGAATTAACTTGTGTGATTCCTAAAGGTCACATGACACAATGAGCAGAGACAGTCAAGCTTCCTGCTTCTGCTCCAGACAATGAAGCAAGATGCCTCTAGGGGTGGAAAGTTCAGATCCAGAAAATACAAATCCAGACCAAAATTTTGTTTCAACCTACCAATTGAGTATAAAAAGTCACTGTCACAGTGTACTCAATTAGTTAGTTAAAACAAAACCTTGATCTGGATTTGTATTTTCTGGATCTGAACTTTCCACCTCTGCCCCATCAATCCTGTTGTCTGCTATCTCGACTGCAGTTGAATGGGTAAAAGTACCATTCTACCAGAGGGGGGCTGATAAGTGATACAAGCTGGGTGTTAGCTTGGCATACGTACCGAGTTTTCCACAGAGAAAGCGTACTCTGTAGTCCTGACACATCCCATCTGACTGATCTTTATTGAGACACACAAATCCATAGCTCCTATCAATCTTGTAGAAGATTTCTCCAGTCAGGTTGGAAGGCACCCCATCCCGGGTCTCCACCTTTAGTGAAGGAATTCAAAGCATCAGTAGGCTCCCTCGGAGCAGCGCAGGGTCCGTCCTGTCCTGTTACCCACTGTAGTCAAGCCTGCCTCATCTCCACGACGGACCTCGGCATCACCCACACGTGTGTGGGCAGAGTGCTCCACGTGCTTTTACTTTTGTGTAGCTCACACAACAGCATGCACCAGTTCTCCACATAAGAGTGTATGAGAAAGAATTCCTAAAGGAGTCACGTTGGTGTCTGAAGGACCATGCACATGATGGAAGGTCAATTGAATTTTATATTCAAGGACGTTTTGACCCAGACCTCGATATTCATCTAATGTAATGTGATTGGACAAAATGTCCTGAGGCGGTACACATCCTTGCAGAATAATCTCAACACTGCTGAGCAGCACGGTGGGCTTTTGCAGAAAGACTGGGACATGGCGCTGGCCTCATTGGTCGACACCCACCTCAATGTCCAGGGGACTGTTGCAGGTCCGATCGGGAAAAGCCTTGTGGATGTCAGCCAGTTTCTCCCAGTCCCCAGTCCCCCTCTCGTCGTCCCGGTTAAACCAATCGGTCCACTCGGCCTCTACAGGAGGCACGTGGCACCAGTTCCATTTTACCCTCCAAATACAAGATGCTACACAGATCTACACTCAAAGCTTTACTTCCTCTCAATTTGACCCCTCTTAGTCTAATTGCAAACAATGATTGAAGGGCTTTCTCCCAAACTCTTGCTCGTGACGGCAATCACAGCGCACAACGAAATTACACCGTCTGCCTGGGTTTCGTCAAACGCAAACACAGTCATACAGCACTCAAGATACCCCCCTCCCCCCCAGCATCATAAATGACCGTGATAACCTTCAGGAGCGAGGAAAACACAAAAAAAAAAACTAGACCATGGTTATGGGTGGAAATCAAAAGCCTATTGTTCATGAGGAAAACCATAAGAGGAAAATTGTTCCTTAGACAGTTATTATATTACTCTTGAACGCTTACTGTCAGTGGCACTCTGAAAAGGTTTGAAATAATAACAGGAAGGGCCCACATCTATGTGGTTCCCTGAAGCTCTGTGGTTTCCAAACCTGTAGCTGGGGTTACCTTGCATCCACTGACTGGTGGCAGTGATGGTAAAGTGGTCACCGTACACCGACTGGAAGACGCGTGAACTTTGAGCTTCTGAAGAAGCCTTGGTGCCTGTTAATTTGAGCACACCAGTAAGTCAGAGAGCGGATTTATGTTCTAACGTGTCATTATCGTCTATAGATAATTTTAGCTCTTCATAACAATGCTTAACACCCTGCTCCTTGATCAGTAGCTAACCTCCAAACCCTTGGTAAGATTTGCACCATCTAGGTAAGACAATAAGACTTCCTATCCAGGACTTCACCTTGGTAGATGGCGTGATCTTCCGTGGAAGATGATGAGTCTCCTTTGACTGTAATGAAGGTCCAGGGGTGTCTTGAGGGAGAGAAAAGGAGGGAAAAATTGTCCTTCAGAAACGGTGCCATTTGACACCTTCACTCTGACTGACATTTTTAGGAAATGTAACTGGCAAAAGAACCCAGAAGTTTACCATCAAGCTCTTGTCTATCATCTACCATTGCCTGTTTCTTAGAGGATTAACTGCACGGTTAACTTTGCTTTCCTATATATATGGAAGAATGGGTAAGTCTCGAATACTAAAGCTCAAGCCACAATTACCAGTTGTCTGCCAGATCTGTTTACATTTCACACCTGATTCTGATTACATTAAATCACACTAAAAACACCAGTGATTGTTTGTTCACATGCAGCCTGACCACACAAGCGAATTATGTGCATGAACTTGTGGATTTTACACCCATAATGCAGCGAGGGACCTGTTACCCAGCCATGAAATGGAATTCGAGGCACGAGTGCTATTTATGATTTCAAAACCTCAAGTTACAATGTTGCTGGCAAACCATAAGCCATACCCTTCCCTCAGTCTGAATTATTTGGCAGCAGCATTGGAACAGAAGGCAGCACCGCTCTTGATGACCCCCACCACGACATTTCTTTGGGGTGTGAAGTATTCATGCAGAAATATCTAAACGCGACTTTTTAAAAAGTTCTGTTCCAAAACACTAGGCCGCCTGATCAACTCCACCACTGCATTCGCTGCCTCGGCTTTACCCCGTGTCCCTTAATAAGGCCGCTTCTTCAGCGGGGCGTTTTATTAATATCATACCACACGCTGGATTAAGTCAAACAAACAGCTCCTATAGCGGAGCAGGAATTCCGATAGTCATTATGCCGCATCCATTCTCAGTCCATAATTGCCTGGCCCTTGTTAGATGTTCAACATAAGTGTGAATATATGTTAATCCGCCTGGGAAGATCTTGCAGGCATTTCCCTTGCAGTAGCTGCAAGCTGTTCTGGTCAACATTACTGTCTTATTCCATGTTCTCACACCCTTAATTCCGGAATTTGTTTGGTGCGAGTCTCCACACACACTGAACCAAAAACCGATACCTCTCAGAGTCCGCAAAACGTGGGCAGCCCAAAAAAGGAAACCTGCAGCATGCGGACAGTAGGAGGCGACCCACTCAAGCCCTAGGCTGTGCCCTGTGGGAGCCATATCCCGACAGCTTTGTCTGAAACTGGCCTCGATTGCCGCTCTTGGCAGAATCTGAGGCTCAGCGGAAGAGCCGTACCGAAAGCCCAGTCGGTGGAAGTGCTGGCTTCCCAGCTTCGTCATGGCCTTCTTCGCCAAGTCCTCGAGGTTATTGGATCCCTCGTCATTCACCACCACAGCCATAATCATGCCGTCGGCCACCGCCTCCACATACTGGGCCAGACGCCGGCTCTCTTCTTTGCTCCTATACGTGTCAAACCTGGAAAAAAAAAAACAAGCCGGTGAACCTATCAAAGGGACGTAATGGAAAATTACGCAGCCACAAAACTGACAGGTCTGTGGGCAGAACTCGAACAAAACATTTCTATAAATACTTTGAAAGTTTTTTGCCTGGACCTTTAAATCCTTAATTTAACCTTTCCAATGTTTCCTTCAGAAAATGTACATTATTCCTCAGAGAAACCATCAGACCAGGATGCATTTATTACTGCTCCACTGTCATCCTGATTTTAGCTCACTGTGGTCTGACGTCTTCCTCCACCTCCATAAGATCAAAGAGGCTCAGCACTGATCTAACAGAACAATGGTTTCTGGGGCATGCCTCCTCTTTGTCCAGTGAAGAATCATCTTCCCGTTTCACAAACCTGTCAAAGTGGAGCACATCCCCCGTCGTGGGATCGATGACGTGGACGATGATGCCCCTGTTACCCCAGCCTCTCTCAAAATAATAGTTGGTTTCATTCATCTCTCCTGGATGCAGTGTTTGGTTCAGGAATGTCCAAGACAGCTTCTTCTCCCCGTGGATCTCAAGAGTTCCTCCTGTACCCACCCCGATGTACTTCCGGCCAAAGTAGGTGTGAGCTGTGTCGGTGTCATCAGATCTGTCGAATCCAGGAAGACCAAATTCATAGAGAAACGCAAGACACCCACAATCAGAATTAAGACACTAGTCCAGACATTGATGATTCCCAGCCATCTACATACCTTCCATACAGGATGACAGTGAGGTTGCCTTTGTATGGGCAAACTGGGCTCCCAATGTGAAGCTCCCCCTTGTTCCCAATTAGTATGTGTTTCGTCCGTAGAACTATGGGTTGGTTGGTATCAGCGATCACAAGCTTTCCTACAAGAAAACAGCTGTTATGGAGATGCTGGGACTCTGTGTTTGGGCCCGTAAATTTCACACTGGCAGCATAATAACATGAAAAACTATTTTATTTTTGTTAGTCATAAATCCCTGCAAACCCCCTCCCAAATCGACATATACATCAACAAATAAAAACATTAAATGTCACAAACATGGTAGCTGCTTAATTTAATGGCGATAGAACAATGCAAGGATGAGTCACAGAGAGTTAGTTGTCCATGTGCTCCTTGGGATTGGGACATGGAGTCAAGATAGGTGGCAGCAGACAGCTTATGAAGTTCTGGGTCGTACATCTTGGGGAGCTGAGCCCGTGTGTAGAAGGTGCTCCTCAACTGAGCCACATCTCTACTGGGAGGATGGGTCAAAGTGCTCAGGAGGGACTACAGTCTGGCACCATGACTTCGAATGAGTCCAGGCTCAGTCCTGTAACCCAGCCAGCCCTCCCTGAAAATCCACTCACCAGCCTTCCTTCACCTTGATAACACCCCCCCCCCCCCCAGGAAATAGCAGTGAAATAAGGCGCTCCTCTTTGGCCCCACTAAGGCAGAGGCCCATGCACCTTGTTCAGAAGTGAAGTCATGTTACTTCTGATCTCAACAGGCAAGTAGGGCTTGCAGTTGTTTTACCCTCTCTCTCTCTCTCTCTCTCTCTCTCTCACACACACACACACACCCTTTTTGCCTCAATGCCCAACTGCCAATTCCAGTGTAATACCCCTCGTTTTGGTGTTGGTGCCTATAGAGGAAACATTTTTCATAGTTCCGAAGTAACCCATACCTCCATCAACGATCTCTATGGAATGCACCGTGGCCGAGGACGTGAGGAGGACTCTCTGACCAGTACCGATGGTGACGCGGTGGCTCTCCCTGTGCCCAGGGGTCCAGGGATGAAGGCCAGGCTCTCTGTCCGGACAGGCTGTAGCAGCAAACACAGGCATCAATTCCCAGCATCTCCTATGCGTCACCCCACTGTGACATTATTCTTATCTTAAACTGAGTCGGAGGCTTGAATTGAAATGAAGAAAGATGTTAATGATACAGATTCACTCTGAAATTAGAGGGGGATTGATATTAACAGCCCTTGCACTGACTGCAGAAAGATACACATACACACACACACACACACATAAGGTAAACATATCCTTATGGGGACCACTCATTCATTTCAATGGGAAAAATGCTAACGCTAACTATGACAACCTTAACCCCTACCCTGCCCTAACCACAACCATAAGTAACCAAGCAAAATACAAGAGTTTTTGCAGTTTTAGTTTTTTCATAGCAGTCACCAATTTTTATGAAAAAATTTATATTTATCACGCTATGGGGACATTGTGTAAGGATAGGTAAACCTACTCGCACACACACACATACACATAGCCTGTATAGAATGAGTCTGAGCCTGAGTTTAGAATGAACCGTTGCTGCTTAACTCATTTATTTCCTTTATTTAAAAAAAAAAAAAAACGACATGAAGGCTCTTGACTGACAGGTAAGTCAAGGATAGAGAAGATTTTGTTTAAATCATACATATATAAATGAACTATTAATAAAAGTGTTCTAGTCAGCCTGGGAGCGTCAGAAGGGATTGTGATGTCAGCCTGACATTGATTCTTAATCCTCATCGATCTTCCATGAAACATCTCTCTGTGCCGTGAACTTAATGAATGTTAAAAATAGAAGAGAAACAAAAATAACAACAGCTTGACAGGAATAACGGCACTGCGTCGGTTTTCTCGGTGACACGTGCTGCCCCAGAGAAGCCAGAGAAGGTGCAGCTGTAATAAGCAGACCTCCAATCTAGGCATGTAATCCTGTTAAATCAGGGAGCATCTACATACCATTACCAGGCATTAGCATAAACATCAGCAGCTAATGACTTTTTTTTTTTTTTATACTTTATCTGGGGGGGGGGGGCACACATTTCATCTTATACAGTATGTTTAATCTGTGTAGCTTGTTCGTGCCTCTGGAAACAATTATACGGGGGAAATAAAGTCCTACAAGCCTCGTTCCAGGATGCCCTTTAAAAATACTGGAATAAAAAGTGAACCAAACCAGAATATTCTGCATTCAAATGCGTCTATAAATAACTGAATTGCCTGCTGTTGGGACCCATGCGCTCGTATTCCAATGGAATCATTGTGAGGGCAGGTTCTGCGGGAGCGGCTGCAGTCAGGACGGAGCGCCGTCAGGCTGGGAGCTGACCCATTCTCCTGCTATAGGGCTTATCCACGCTGGAAAGCTCCGGCAAAGCATAAATAAGCCATGAGGATTAATGGCAACCAGATGATGCCCCCCCCTTCCCCTCCGTGCCTGCAATCCAAGCCGTGTTTCACAGTGATAAATTAACACATTCCCTCCTACTCAGTTAAATCTATGCAGGCTTATCACAACAGAGGCCTGGGCAGGACCAATAAGCATGTCACACCAACCTGCACCTCACGCTAATCCAGCCCAGTTTAAATGACGAAAACATGGGTGCAAGTATACTGCTCGCTGTTACTACGCCACACATGGACGGTAGAGGTACCACACAGAACAGATTATTACAGTACTCGTCAAAAGTTTGGATACACTTATCCCCAGAAACTTTATTTGCACTAACCTCTATTTTTGAGGAAAATTCTAAAGGCATCATAACTATAAAATAACATATATGGATTATGCACTGACCAGAAAAGTGCGAGTTGCCAGTTCAAATCCCATGGTCAGCAGAGTGATGCCCCCATCGGGCCCTTGAGCATGACCCTTATAACCAGTCACTCCAGTGACTGGCTGACCCTACTGTCTCCTCCACACCAGTCTCCTGAGGAGGCCTCCTGGGATGCTTTCCCAGTTCCTGAAGGAGGTCCCACATATATGCTGAGCTCTCACTGGTCACTTCTGCTTCACTCTTTGGTCAAACTCCTTCAAAACCATCTCTACTGTGTTTAGGTCAGGTGACCAGGTCATGTGATGCCACACTATCACTCTCCGTTGTCGGCGGCTTGGCGATTCTAAAGTTTTCACTGGTACTGTAAAAGAATTCTTGAAATATAAAGCATTTCAAATGCAATTTACCTAGACATTTTCTCTGCAGAACGAAAATAATGCATGCATTAAACACTTATTCAGGAATAATCATGATTTCACTACAGATTTCCGCTCACGCATCTTGCAACATATCTGCCCTTCTCAGTGACGGAAGAACAATCTTCCAGCAGTGTAAGTGCTGATGTGGATCGACAGCCTACACTCTCAGAAAAAGGGTACGGCACTGGGTACAGTTTCGTTCCCCAAGGTATAAACAACATTCACGTACCCCCCAACGATACAAAAATGTTCCTCAGAGTCCCTTTACCTACAGCTAGCACATTGGATGGAGCCCCAGTGACAAGTAATTGTAGCCTCAAAGGTTTTGACAAGGTATAGAAAGGAGTGCCGGCAGTTGGTGATTCCATGACATCGCAGCCTCTGAAAAAGGCGGCTGTCTGAACCATGAAACTCCAGGTCAATGCAATAGAACCACATGTTGAGATGTCGCATGCAAGCACAGCACACGGAATATGCCCACGCCCCATCATTACCGCAGGAACCCAAAGCCGCGCCGGGGATTCTGACCCGCGGCTGAATCAGCAGCTCACGCAAATGCAGAAAGCAGTACGTTACTTGGAATAATTGTCTGAGGTACCATGGGGGTCTCGTGTGACTCACCCGCTCGGATGCTGGGAAACAAGAGCAGAACAATGAAGATCCTCATTTTCAGGTGGCTTCAGCTGGTTTGTCTTTTGAGTTGCAAGGCACCTGGAAAAAAAAGAGTTGTTTTGGTTACACGAGGGCAACGGGCGGCAGCCTAAAACAGCTGGTCGTGAGCAGATTCAAGAACAAACGTCTCATGATGACTGCCGGGTCCATGTCCCTTTGGGAAGGCGAGATAAACATTCATGCGAGGACAGTGCCACCTCAAGTGGTTAAGATCTCCAAAGTTTCTCAGCTAGTTTTATCTTCAAGGAGGTTTTTTTGTGAGAGCATTTCCACCCTGACCTCCAAGGATGAAAGAACTCTGGATAGGAAAACAGAAGTCATCTCGCTCTGTCAGCCCTTCGGCGCTAACGAGAGTAGGGCTGAACGAGCGCTTCGGCGATGGCATCGGCGGTCAGTCTGACCTGCAGTCCCTGCTGGTCGTTTTCAGGACCGGGAAGACGGTGGTGCTGATGAGAGCGACGGGAAGGAGGGTTTCAGACGACGGTAGTGACATACATGCGTGTGTATGTGATTGTGTGCGCATCTGCGCGTGCGTGTGTGTGCTGTGTGTGCACTCATTCCCTTGACAACACTGGTCCAATTAATGGAAAATATTTGCTATTTATACTGACGCCTCCCTCCAGAATCAATGAGGCACAAAGTTACTGCATGCCATCATTTCGCTAACAGTTTTGAATTGATCGCTCAGAGTGAGTAATTAAGGACAGGCCTCCTGTGAATGCAGGCCGGCCGCCGGTGGCCAGGTTTAACCAGTTTAGTGTCTGTGTCGTCAGCCTCCCTCTGCTGATTACCCAGAAGCCCTGGAGTCAGGAACACACATCATTACGCTGCCCGGGTCAGCTGTGAGTCAGTACTGAGCGGCCATAGCTAACCAGCTCACAGATTGCGCTGACACGCTGCTGAGGGCCCCTCAGACTCCTGTGCTGGGTGAAGCTGCCCTCAGGCCTGGGGGGGGGGGGGGGGGTTCAAGCGGCCCCCGAGGCCTTAAAACCACCCGTGACATTTTTCCCCAAATTTTTAACTCTTAGGCATAGATTT
>JAODKE010000007.1:6579885-6593258 GCA_026779605.1 Mormyrus hasselquistii | reverse complement strand
CCACACACACACAAAGATCCACACGCACACACACGTGTGACATCTGTCTACAGTAACAATAGACCTGAACCCCTCTATCAAACCTGGGAAGCGTGGCACGCTCTGTTCTGACACAGGGAGAGTAAACGCAGTTCACAGAAATAAGAACAGCCATCTCATTCAATAACTCAGAGAATTATCTGATTCTAAACTAATCCAAGAAGCGCAGAAAGCAGCGTGTGCGTGTAGATGAGCGCATGTGCAGCGTGACCAAGCATGCAAGAAGTCTGTGCAGGTATGGGGTAGGACAAGGGAAGCGTGTGAACATGCATGTCACAGCAGGTGCGCCCTACATGGGCGTAAGAATGTGTGTGCGCATTGGAGGGCGTGTTCCGTACAGCAACACACACGGGGCAGGTCAGCTGCTCAGGCAGACAGATTTCTGCTCACAGCACCATGACCCACAGAGAGAATGAGGAAGCAACGGTACGTCAGTGCCGGACCAATGGGCAGCCATAGAAAGGTCAAAGGTCGCAGTCTCGACGTTCACTCCCAGAGCACACAGGTGTGCCTTTATGGACACCTGTCATGGCATCAGCACACCCAAACACACACAGAGCACACTCTCCTGGGCATGTCCCTCAGCTTCACACGCCGGCATCTTCCAGGGCACAGCTGCACATTGACGGCTCTGACTCTGCCCTCGGGTCTCGCAGGGAACTAAAAAAATCCACATGCTTGAAATGAAACTGATCTGAAGCAGGGAAGAAAAGCGATAAGCAGCACTGCTGCCTGGAATGGGGCCTCTTAATACCAGCGGACTCTTCTGGAACATAAGGCATGTGCTGACTTGTTACCCTCCAGCTGAGCTTGTGAAAGGGTGTTAAGGAGTTCCAGCAGTTTGTCGCTGACGGACACGAACAGTTATGTGTGTTGCACCTGCAAGTTAAAACTCCGGGTGCGTGATATTTGCCTGTCTCTGCCCATCTGTCATGATGACATAACACCATTAGAAAGTGTCACAAGATCAGCTGGACATCCGCATGAAAATAAACATCCCCATTTTGATAGTCAGCAACCTTGCAGGTCTTTAAACATTCAGACCACAAAACACCCAGAGATCCAGACAGGAGGAAACTAAACGACTTCTACTGGCTTCTACTGGCTTTGATGCTAAAACCGGTTTGATTTCCATCCTCCATTCTTCCATCATTGCAACGATACACACAAAGGCCGCTAACTAGCCATCGGTCTATGGAACCTCTAACAAAAAACACGGTGTACAGAGTAATAGTGTCTTGGTAGGTGGTTATACTATTATACCGTATAATTGTAAATATGCACTCATCCTGTGACTGACTGTGAGAATTTTTAGGAGGGTATACGCCGCAACACCTCTGGTACAGAAATAACACATTTTAAGCTAGAGAATGAGGTGGCAAAAATGGCATTTCATATCCATTCCATGGAAAACTACAACTCCCACAATGCACCGCTGCAAGGAGTGGGCCTCCAAACAGCAGGCCCAGGTCCTCCTGCATTCTAGAAGGCGACATCATCATTCTATGACCTCAGAGGCACCTACATATGCTAAACAAACTTAATAGGAAGGAGCAGCATTTCCACCCTGGGGTACTTTAGAGCATATCTGTTCCATCCTAATGTGACACAGATTCATATTTAATGTATATATATTTTTTTTACTTCATAAAAATGTATTACAGGCAAACAACTCTAAGAACTGTAGCAATTGTTAATGATAAATGTTTATTTCAATGTTGATAACATGGATTTATGTGCATCATTCTAATATACATATTAGCTGCAATTAATTTAGTGGCAGTTTTCTGAAAACACTCATCTGAACATAAAGCCCCCAGAGGGAAACAGTAAAAAACAGCCTTTGCAAGCTGAAGTATTATTATGCAGAGAAGACAAACAAAGCTGCCTTTTTTTCTTCTTGCTCGAGCCAATTATCCGGCTAGTTTGCGGCTCTTTCCCCTTGCGAGACTAAGCGAGTCGCTGCATAAACAAAAAGGGACAGCAAACCATCAAACTTTATTAACATCACCAGGGTAGACAGCCTGTAAACAAGTGCCAAGCCCCATGCTAAGGCGCGAACCTCCACACATTTCCATCTGCACCTGCCTAATTGTGCTAATTTGTGTTACTAAATATTTACAAGTACCGCGGGTAATTGGAGCCTCGACCAGTTACATTAAAAACATCAGCTCAAAGCGAGGGAGTGTTTGAGAGGCTTCCAGATGAGAAATCTGTCGACATCGAGCCAACAGCATCTCCAACCTGTACCTCGTTTTTTTGTCAGATGCTGCATTTGGTTGCTTCCATACAGTGGAGCTCCAAAGCAGGTGGTTATGTAGCTGGAGTGGTTGGTGATGAGAATCTGGTGCCTGGAGCTCAGTGGGGTTCTACCCGGAAAGCGTGCCAAGGTAGGATGGAGCGGCCGTGCCATTCAAGGGGCACAGGTGGGGGTCACGACCTTTCCAGGTGTGGGTGGAAATTAGGGCAGCACACACTGGCCACGGACCGTACCACATCCCTTAGAGGTTCTGCTGAGGAGCACGGATGGAAATAAGAAAACAAAATGAGTTTGACCTGGACACCTTTGGACTTTGCCCAGAAGGGAAGTCTGTTACTGGCGCAGAAAGCAATCAGTGGAAAAAGGCAGGGCTTATCTCGCTTTATTCCTACATTAAAAAATTTCCATTAGAAATGCCATTGTCCTCTCTCTACTCCTCTAGTGTCAAGCTCTCACATTATTTTGTGAGAGACTCAATGGATCGTATAAGAAAAGAGAAGACACCTGTCAGGTTCAGAGAAGGGAAGCCTTCGCAGAAAGACAGACGCGTCGGTCATTTAGCGCTGAGAGCGCAGAGTCCAGTCCCGGAATACTGAAGTACGGGGTCTAGGGTTTGGAAACTGGCCCCAAGCTGGGTGAATATGGAGCGGCGGCTTCCTGACTGAGCCTCTGGGTTCCTCTTGTGCTCCAAAGATGATGAGGCGAGTGAACTGGTACCGAGCTGAAGCTGGACCGTGACCTTTACAGCCTGGGTGTCCGGATAAGCGTCACGTCACTGTAATTCTAATTGGCTGAGAAGGTGATGGATCAGAACTGTTTTAGTCCATTATTTTATGGACAGTGTAATTGTGAATTTCCCGAGGCTTGTGTTAGAAACCCCCCCAGGGACATTTTGACCAGACAGCTGCATGGAAGAGAATATCAACAATGAGCGTCCAGCTACTGAAATAATACAGAGGAAACTATATGTGACAGATGGATGAATTTTTACAGATTTCTCTGCTATGCAGTTCACTACCACTGATGTTATGCTGGCACAATATGCTTGATGTAAAGCGGCCAGGAACATGTCAGGCTGGGCAGCTTTCCAGCTGATAGCACGCTGCATGGCTAAGCTGATAAGATGCTGTATAGGTGAGCTGATAGCATGCTAAGCTATCGAGCTGATTGCATGTTAAGCTATCGAGCTGATTGCATGCTGCATCACTGAGCTGGTAATACGCTGTGCTCGGGGCTTTGAAGACCAGCCAGTGTAGCTCAGTCTGCTGAAAGCTGTTACTGCTGTAGCCAACAGATCAGCCCGGCCCAGAAACCGCAAGATGGGAAATACTCAATGAACCTCATGACCTTCTGATGAAGACTCGACCACTGCGACAAAGGACACCAGTAAATGAACCAGTGAGCTGCACGGATTGTCTTTAGCTTTTTATGAAGCTAAGCTGGGGTGGTATGGCAGCCTCGCACCTGCAGGCATGTGCGTTTTCATATGGGACTTCCACGTGTACGGTGATTTCATCTTGCAGTCCAAAGACATGCAGTTAAGCTAGTTGGAGTCTGTAGCTTTTAGTCTGTGTGCCCTGTGAAGGACCGGTGTCCCATTCTGAGAGTACGCCAGCCTTACACCTTCTGCCACCTGCAGTAAGCTACAAAACCCCACAACACCATGAACATAACAGATGGATGGATGGATGGATGATAGATGGATAACATTAAGCTTCCAATTTATATGGAGAAAAAAACAGTGTGTATGCTTTTTAAAAAAAAATAAAGAAACTTTAAATGTTTAAAGAAGTTTGGAGAATTTGGGATTCACTGAATGTTCAAAAGCCCAAAGGAGTATTCACCAAAAAAAAAAGACAGACAGAAATCACTTCAAAAGAGAATCCCTTTAGGAGAATCACTTAATGAATAGGAAACCTTTTGTTTGAAGTTTGACTCTCACTGATTCAGGGGAAATGTCCAAATGTGACAAATTAAAGAGTATGCATTTGATAGAATTTAACCCTTAATAAAGCCAGGACTAGACTGATCTTTGAATCTTCGTAATTTTCGGTGTTCAGGTGTAAATAAAGAACTTAATCTTTAAATAACCATCATCTGATTAACAAAACACCTTCTTCGTAACACTGGTTAGAAAAAAAAAAAAACACGGTAGAGTGGGAGCTGTCCATGGTCACCCTAAAATGCAGTTACGTCGGGACACCAGCGTCTCTGCGTTAACTGCTTAAGCTGCCCATCGATAACAAGGAGATTTTTTAGATTCAGCCGTGAAAATCAGCTTTCTACTTCTAACACTCACCATCATTCTCACAGTGTCATTTTTTATGTGATACTGAAAGTTTTTTCCTCATTTGACACGTTTGTTCAAAGGAAGCTCTTAAAACTCTACGCCAAAAATTGTCCCGTTCCACGGCGCTATAAAGGAAATCTAAAAGGCAAAAGGTTCGGGTAGCAATTTCCATTAAAGAGGTTTATTTCCTCACTAAATCCACCTTATCAAATTCAAAAAGGAAAAAAGAATCTTTTACAATCGTCTACCCAGTGTGACGCCTTACCAAAGCTGCTTCAGTCATCTACCTTGTAGGCAATATATAGTTCACATTTTATTTTCTGGCTGTTTTTTTATTTTCATCTTATATCCAGAACAATTTCTTTCTGTTGAAACTGCTAAAAGGATCGGATTCCAACGGTGTTATTTCCTACACAGATTCTTAATATCCACAGAACAGCAGCGCTGGTGTGGGTCATTTTACGCTTCCTCTGTTTAGAACAAAGTCTAATGTAATTCCATAGCGAAATATGAAACGAATCACAACAGCAAGGAAATAATATACAGACCTGATAGGAGACCCGAGACGGACTGTCCGTATATTTTATTGCGGGTGGTTGTTCGGCGAACTGCGGATTGCTGGTCCCCGCGCAATTCTGCTTCGCTTCTTTTTGACCAATTAAGCGTTTCGCGGATAGGTAGCGGCTTTGCAAACTACCACTGGAAAAAAAAAACATAAAAATAAAGAACTCCTGTTTTATTGTGAAAACACACAAATTTCTATCAGCTGCATTTGCAGCTCTGAAGCCGTCCACGTTGACACCCAGGAAGCTAGCGCGCTCTCATGAACTGTCACATCACCTTACTCATTACCATATCGGGTGTTAGATTGCTCCATTCATTTATTGGGACGCTGCGTTTAGGTAAACGGCACACTTATGATTCTTGTGGTTTAAAATTATGCCGGTAGCAGTGCTTTGCACAACTATTAACTTGTAGCTCTGTGTTATTTCACCTGTTGTAAACTAGACAAACGTGGTGTATTTATGACAACCGTCTAATTGCTTCTTTTAAATTCAAATAACATATTTGAATGAGCGCAAAATCCAGACAGGAGTATAATTGATGTCACTCAAACAACATTACGCGTGCACCTCCTGGACAGATTTAGAACGATCTGTTATTTTTACGAAGCCCACGGAACTCCCATTACACAGCGGGGGGGGAGCCGTAACCAAACACTATTTACGTTTTTTATACACCTGGCTTTAAAACAGAACCGTACCAAGAAGCATTTTTGCAGGAGTAAGTCCCGAGTCGCTTAAGAATTCACAAGGCAACGGACAAGTATGCGATTGCACCAACCTGTAATGTCACGAAACCCTGGTCGGCTCTCCCCGAGAGGTGACAGTCCCATGCGGCTGGATACCGGGCTGAGATGCCGGGGAACCAGCGCTCATGTGGCGGCTCTGATGGAGCAGGGAGTAGGCGCGCTTATTTATACGTACCTTCGCTGCCGGTCTGGCTCTGGCGGCTCTGTTTACAAGCGCGGCGTAAACCACGCCCGGTGCAGCAGGATCGGTCCGACAGACGCTTATCTCAACACTTTTCCAAGTTCACCGCTGTATCCTCCTCTAACTCCTTCCTCATTTGGGGGAAAATGTAGGCTACATGGGTATAAACGTATTGCATTAATGCGCGTGTTTATAAAGACATGTTCTTTACAACAAATACTGGGTACCCATAAGATGACATAATATGACAACCCGGTGTCCACCCGTAACTGTCGTGTCTGATGAAAAACGCGGAGTTAAATTTAAGTACTATATGGATAGGTTTATATCGATTGTGCAGGAAAACACGAAGAATAGACTATTGTTGAAATATGCTATCGCGCGGTTTGCTTTACCTTTCTGGGGGTTTATTTAGTTTTTTTTTTCTTCTTTCCTATATTTTGATTTGAGCCCAGTAATTTGTATTCGAGACGCTGCTGGTTTATTGTAAAAAATGTGTACAGGTCCGATAAACACTAGAATATGAAATCGACCAGATTACATTTATTTTACATACCCGCCTTCAGCCCCAACTTATAATTACGGAACTCGATTCTCGTATTTAACTCCGGGGTGCAATTTTAAAAAGTAGACAGGTAGGTTTCCCACAAGATAAAGACCAAGCTTTGAAAAGCATTTTATTTCTCTAAGGCATTCCCCATGATGAAACATAGAGGTCGCCGTTAACATAAGATGACACTATGCATATCAATACTGGATACTCGCAGACAAAGTTTGGTTGGGGGGGGGAGGGGGGAGGGGTCTTTCCCTGTCTTTGGTAGTGACAGACACGGACCTCAATGCGTTGACAAAGCCGTATCACCTATAGTACAATTTTGGGGGGGGGATGGGTAATCTTTATTCTTCACGTCCTTGTCAAAGCGGGGACAAAACGCGGATCGCGACAGGCGCTTGAGATTGATCCCATTTCGCCAGAACTCTACTGATGCGTCGAAAATCATTTCATGATATTTGACATTCACATTCTGGTTACAGTGATTGCAGTTGTGTGAATGGGAGCAGAAATCTTTGACAGAACTGAATATCGGAGGTTGGTATTATTTTTAGAATTTATTTCTTTTTACATAATTACATATTTTAGGGGACATAATCTAATACTTAAGCATCTGCATAATCTTGCAAAATTATAACTGATGGGTTAATCTTCCAGGATCCCTGCAGCACAGGAACAGCCAAAGAAAGAGGGCAGTCAGTACGCTGTCAGGAAAAGGGTGCAGCTCTGCTACTAACATTAATGTACCCCAATGGTACAAAGATGCTCCTCATTTCTGTACCTTAAAATATACAGTTACCTACAGCTAGGGTACAGTTGGCAGACCCTTGAGGGTACAGTCCTAGTGACAAGTAATTGAACCCTCAGAGGTCCAAATTGGTACTTTTTTCCCTGACAGTGAGGACTCAAACTAGGAAGTACGAGGTACAAGGCCACTGTAAGACCAACATAGAGTTGGGTAACCTGGCAACTTGCTTAGACTGTGGAAATCGGATTACTCAGAAGGAATCCCAGGCCAGAAGAGAGAAAAACATCCACCCCCGAAAAAGAAAAACAAAATCTAGGTTAGTACCTGCATTCCCCGTCTTGCAAGACCAAAATATAAACAAAGAGCTGTTATGTATTCAGAAACACTTTATATTCATACTGTATGTATCTGTTTGGTTACTGAGCATAGTGCAGCGATCTTCTACACTAATAGGTTTTGGATGACCAGTGTGGAGCCCGCCTGATATTCTACAGAGCTATATATAAACATACAACTGCTGGTATTTTTAAGTACTGTCATCTGTATAATTAATAAATTGTATGAATTTATTCCCTTCATTTGGGAGAGCAGTGCCAGAATGCTATTTTTCCTGGCATGCTATGATCCCAACAGAAAGATGGGTTTGCTGGCGTTGCTAGAGTAAGTAAACATATTGCTTCATGTCTCTGAAAGAACACTTAAGTTAGGGGTCCCTCCAAAACAGGTTACAAATTACAAAACAGGTTGACTTAACAGATAAGGTGATGCTTTTACCCAATGCAAATTGCAACTTTTATCCATTTATAGAGAATTTTCAGGTTCAAAATCACGGCTCCAGTGTATTATGGCAAGATATTGATTATTCTATTCATTTTTAGTGAAAATCCTACTGCTACATATCTTCCAGGCATTACTTGAGATATCTTCTGTGGTATACAACTTGAAATAGAAGGTAGCTTCAGGCAAAGTCTGTTTCGGTGTTTCTGACTTTGGGTGGTTAGGTTTTATCTGCTGGTACACTGTCAGAAAAAAGTACCGATTTGTACCTTTGAGGGTACAATTACTTGTGACTGGGGCTGTACCCTCAAGGGTCTGTAGGTACCCTAGCTGTAGGTAAAGGTGCATTTTAAGATACGGAAATTGACTCTGATGAAGATATTTGAACCATGGGGGGTTCGTGGCAATGACCTGCGACACCTTCCTGATCACAGCCGACGATACCTGTGCACAGCACATGGTCACTGAAAAATTCAGCCAATCACAAGGCAGCCCTTGCGACCTGTTGATTATTTTGCCATTTTCCGCCAGTCCTGCTATGGTTCCCATATCCTCCTGAAGCATTTTAAAGGAAGTTTCCCAAAAAAGCTCTGAGACGGGACTGGAAGATCTGTCACTGGGATGGCAGGTGATTTATAAAACAGCCTCAACCGACATCATTTGTTAAGAAGAAGCTACTTGTTAAAATATAAGGAGCTTACATGCCGATTCATTGTAAACTGTTTCAGATGTACCTCAGAAGACCTCTTGAAAAAGGCCACTGGCAAGAAATGCCATACTGGCTGAAATAGAGCTTATTTCATGAGTCGACATATTCCAGCTAAAACAGGTGCCCACATATCTAGAATCAGGAATGTTGCTGAAATGATCCTTGACCTAATAAAATTTAATCTTGGGATCCAGCCCAGGAAGGTAGGCATTCCCTGGCATTCCCACCTGCTGCAGGAGACAGAGCCTAGTTGCCACCTAGGACTCTCACCTGTACGTCCCGAGGACAGAAGCGAGGCAAGGCTGTCACGGAGGCAGCCCTGTGCCTCATGCCGTCTCATGCCCACGCATCAAAGTAAACAGGAATCTGGCGGTTTTCGCAGGTCCTTTTAAAAGAAGAATACAGACAGAGTTCAAAGGCTGAATTTTCACCAGGGGAGACCTTGCTGAGATACAAAATTTATGGCCAGAAGTGCTCCGCACATTCCACTCTTGCACCGAATGCTTAGATGGTCCACAGCGTGAGAACATGCAACAGAGCCCAGATTTCTGCAGTGTTTTGGGAATGAGTGAGAGGTTTTCACACGATGCAGCTCAGCTGCTAGAGACATGAGGTTTCTCACCCCAGGGTGGACGAGATTCAAGGGTGATTTCAGTTATCAGGTGGTGTAAAGCCTGGCTTTGATTCGCACCTCGCTGCATCATGAAGCGTAACTGAAAAGCCTGTGGACCCAAGTTGTTTGTGGGTAAAAACACATGTTCCCTCTGAGGGTGTGTCTCCTCCTTCATGATGCAGCACACAAACACGTAAGCTGCCCGAACATCCCAGCCACGTTGGAGGACACGCGCGAGGCCACGGGATGGCCCGCTCTGGGACCATGTGGCGGCAGAAATGCGTACTTTGCAATTTAGTGGAGGCTTCGGTTTTACAGTAAGCCACTCGCAAACCTGAGAATACAGAGAAAAGAGAAACATGAGGGGAAAGCAAACATCCTCAGCAGAAATACATAATCAGTAAGTTATGTCCAGGACTACATCCCACCTAGCGTGTCCCCTGCCCCAATCCACTCTTTCTGGCTCAGAATCCAGACACACCATGATCGAGCAGCCTTAGAACCTGCCATTGCCTCACAAGATCCTACACGCACTGCAAAAGGACGACACTGCGTGTTGCATGGCAAACTTTAAAGGAAGACACTCTTACTTACCTCATAGTTAAAGTTAGCAATATTTTCATATACATTTTAATGCAGAGTAACCCTGTGCCCTAGCACTGGAAGATGGATGACGGATTAAGGAATGGATGGCATTTTAATGCCCCCCTGCCAGCAGCTTCTCAGTGAGTGACTGACTAAAAAGCTGGAAAGCCTAAGGGGGCATTTATATCATATCCGACTGTGGATAGACAAGCCGCACGAGTGGTCTAGGCAAGGCCACATCGGTTTGAGGGCCTGCTGCTACCAGAACTGCTATGCTGAGTCACACTGACACCAGAACCACCGTTTACCCAGCGCCACGAGAGAATAACTGTCATGCCCTGCTCGTATGATCCTCCCGTGTGCCACGCCCCCTCACTACCTCATGTGGAATCCCCTTGTTACCAGCTGTGTAATCCTGTGTATTTAAGTCAGCATTACATGTTTCCCCCCTACCAATACATAACAGAATGATCGGATTCCCAAAGAAGACACCTATCAGTGAGGTGGAATACATCGACCTCACCAACGGGATGAAATACTGACTGCGTCAGCCCGAAGTTCGGGACGACCCCGCGGTTGACCCTCACTTGCCAATCAAGGGACATCTGGATGTTTCTATCTTATGACTTGTACCTCACAAAAGAGGTGCAAAACAACATATGGTGGCTGAGGAGCGGAGCATATGATGGGGCAGATGCACCTGGACTGTGGTTTGCCTTATGGTCCTCTGGCAAAATTGCCAAAGGTACCCCAGGCTCTGCCAGATAAAGCACACAAGAAAAAGAGGCACTGAAGGGTGCTTGGGGATGCCATTCCGTGGGTCCCTAAGTTCCCTAAAAAGATGGCGCCAGCTGCTGTGGTGCAAACCCTGGCTCTGCCCTCTGTGGTTCCTGTGCTGGCAGTTCCTGCTCCACTCCCCGTGGTTCCTGTGCCGGTGGTTCGTGCTCCGGCCCCTGATTTCCCCATTGAACCCCTCCAGTGGGTCACCCCAACCACCACGCCAGCATGGTAGATCCCACCTGGGTCTCCGTCTCTCAGTCTTCCAGAGAGGAAGAGGACATCTGAGTCCCACCAAGCCCCCTGGCTAGCCTTTGGTCCCCCTGGCTCCTGCTTTGTGGTTGCCTACAGTTCCCTCTACAGGTCCCCCAGCTCCGACTTGTCGGCTGCCTGCACCTTCGCCAGCTGTGGAAGTGCCTTCACCTGCTGTGGCTTCTGCTCCCTCCTCACCTCCTCCAGTGTCCCCTTATCCTCCCTCCTCACCTCCTCCATCAGTCCCTCCACCTTCCTCCTCGCCCCTTTCGACGTCCCCTCCAGCTCTTGCCTCGGAGTCGCCCATTGCCTCTGCAGCTTTCGCCTTTTGTCCGTCGGGGTTCACTCCGGCTCCCCGTTTCCCCCCGCCCTTTGCTTTCTTGCCTCCTGGTTTTATGCCCCCTGTGTTTGCCCCCCATCACTCTGTTCCCCTTTTGTTCCCTCCTGGCCCCTTTGTTCCTCCTGTTGGGTTGTCCCTTCTTTGTTCCCATTCTTAATGTCCCTGTTTGTGTCTGTATTTGTTAAGCTGTTGTCTGGGTTCTTGTCTTGTCTGCCCTTTGTGCAATTGCCGTTCCTTGTGCCTTGTTGAGGTTGTTGTTTTCCCAGGTGCTGTCCCATCCTGCGTTGTCCCCGGTCTCGTCCCTTTAGGCATATCTGGGGTGCGTGACATTTTTCTGTCATGCCCTGCTCATCCGATCCTCCCATGTGCTATGCCCCCTTGCTACCTCGTGTGGAATCCCCTTGTTACCAGCTGTTTCTCATTGTTGTTAATTAGTCCTGTGTATTTAAGTCTGCATTAGAGTATGTGTCTCCAGACCGGTCATTGACACTATTTGTGGTGTAGTTGTCTTCTGAATATGTCCTGCCTTTGATTAAACACTTGGTAGTCCTCTCCCTGTTTCCTAGCTCTGTGCCCCGGCGATACATATCACATCACATCAGTCTCTGATGGTGTACATTTTCCAACCAGAACTGCCCGTTCAAACAAAAATGCAAATAATTCACAGTTGTGATTTTTCCACTGAACTAGAATTTCATTGTTAAATCTTCCACAGATTCGAGGTCACCCCACTTATCATCAGCTTTCTCAAAGATTCACTGAATTATGCAAAGAAAAGTTGTACATATACATGTAATATATTTTTTTAAAAAAGGGTTACTTCTGACTAGAGCAGGGATGGAATTTCTGCATGGATCAGAGAAACATGCAGATCGCCTGGCCTGTGCTTCATCAAGAGCTCACATCCTGCAATGTGGAGAATGTGCAGGCTGGGTTATCTCGATCCTGTTTAATGGACATTTCAGATTTCGCAATGTCCACCTCGCCAGCCAGCCACTTTCTGTTGTTCTTGGCATATTACTCTACACGTCTGAATTACCGGAACACAACTGCAATATGTCCCCTGACTTGTCGTCCTAAAATGTTCAAAGAACATTAGCTCAAAGCAACAGATAAAAAATGAGTTCCCCCATAAAATTAAGTCAAGATGTCAGGGAATATCAAGAAGAGAGTCAGGGGCTCAAAACAATTAAAATACTTCATGATAAATTTAACTGCAGATTTCAACATGTATACTGGCACCAATAAACAAGAAAGGCACATTCTCCCACCACCATTTCGGACTGATTACTCACACTCAAAAACGTCTCGAATATATCTCAGCGTGGCATCTCTCAGGAGCATGCATGCAGTGCATTCTGGGTACTCCAATCACAGAAGTTGTTCTCTCTGCTACACACATGTTGCACCAATGTTCCAACTTCCGTGGTTTAGCGCTCAGGGGACAAAATGCAATTATTCAAATGACTCCTTATCATCTTTACCTCTTTGTCATCCATATGTTTCTTGCACATCTTCGAAATGTATTTTATAGAGATTAGGGGGCTAAACTGCTATGTTTGTCATTTACATGGGCACACAAAGCCGGCCAAGTGCTACTCCATTGAATTTCCTAGCCAGTTATTCATTTTTGCAGCCCCTGGAAAGGGCGAAGGTGGCAGGGGGTGGGCAGCACGTCCTCATGGACGTGAGCTAAGGGCACGACGCAGCCTTCAGGCACAGCCTCAAGACAGGCAACTTCGTCAGACGCAATTCCTGCTATTTGGTATTGCTGCAGTGCGTACACACTGACAGCGAGGGTCCCCGTGTCAGATTTGAAACATTAAAATCATTTTTGGCCAACATGTAAAAAATAATTATAAAAAAATAGTGACTTCATAATAGTTAGGGGCATTTTAAAATACAGTTTCTGTAACTGGGCAAAAGGACATTAAACT
>JAODKE010000007.1:6540464-6552541 GCA_026779605.1 Mormyrus hasselquistii | reverse complement strand
CAGCCCCGAACCCGCCCACTCAGGCGCCGGGGGCAGGGGGGACGGGGGAGGGGGGGGGGGGGGGGGGGGGGGGGGGGGCGCTGAGGGTGCCCAAGAAGAGTGAGGCGAAGTGGACGGGCTTCACATGAAATGCCACGGTACCACCCGCCCCACCCACATTTGTCCTGACACACGGATCAAGTGCTCGCACGCTCTCAAATCTTGCCTGGAGCTGGCCCCTCCCTCAGTCACATTTCCGCTCAGTCACGCAGCCCAGATACCTCTGCGGTCGAACCGGAGGCCTGACTGCATAGAGCTCCTGGTCACGTGGCTCTGCAGTCATTCCGCGGCCTGAATCCGACATTGACATCCCACAAAGCATTCGCTGCAAGAGCTCACCGAAATTCAAGGAAACGTTGCGTAAAACGTCACGTCTAATCTGTCACCGTGAAAGAAACTGCAATTTCAACCATTAACCTTTCCAGTTGTCAGTGGACAGATTTTCTTTAATGTTGCCTTGTTCCCTCCGTGCAATGTGAACAAGATTTAAACAATCAAAATCCATTAATCTTGGAAACTACCTTCCTTTGAACAGGGAGGACAAAAAGAGAGGTCAGTGTGTCAGTACTTTTCTCCTTCCTCCTTGGCAGAGTGCAGGGGTTAAGTGCACTCATCAGTCTCGCATGATGTATTTGAGGTCAGAGGTTGCCGACATGGGAGCACATGTGACGTGAGTATCTGTCAACAGTCACAGATCCCATCCCGTCTCTGCCCAGGAAGCAGTACGGACATCCAGCCTGCTTCCTCCAGGAAGAGCGCAGCTACAGGCCAGAAAACACCCAGAACACCCATCCTGCAGGTCCTAACAGTCATGTGCCGACAAGCCAGGCCATCCACAGTCATGCCTGTCCAGAAAAAACACATCCAGAAGACTGTTTGGAAGGAACTCACTGGACGCTGCTGGGAGTCATGGATTGACAGCCACATAAACCAGTAGGAATTTATTGTCACACGCACATTTGCTTTTATAAAGTTACACAAAAATAATGGATCACATTTACACAGTTTTTACAAGTCTAACCTCAATTTACAATTACCAGACTACCTAAGGACAAATAGTTAAATATACACTCACATTATACACGATATTAAAACTACACAAATATGTATAGATGCATACATAAGAAAACTTAACATGGAGGGAAAAAAAAAAAAAAAAACACACACACACACACACACACACGTTATTTACAAAAACATCCATTTAACAAAAGCTGCAAAGACCCACGGTGCTCGAAGAGGTCTCAGCTGAGCTCAGCTCACCCAGCTCCTTAAACCGTCGTCTTTCAGTGTGAAAAAGCTCCGTCAGTAGGAGTCGCTCTCGCTCCCTCCGAGAACCGAAGTGCAGGTGCCGCTGGCCCCCGCCGGACCCTGCCGGACCCCTGTGCGTCAATCGCTTGGCCACGACCCCACGCCCACCCCTGCCCGAGGGGAGTCGGAAACAAGTTATAGTAGCTTGATGTACACTTAATGTTTCACCCCAAGCTTCAGCAACATCATGGTTTTTTTTAAAAAAAAAAGACAAAATAAAAAGGTAAACTTTAGTGCAGTACACTAAACGCTCCCACAGCCGTGTTAATCAAGGTTAAGGAATGTGCTACTAATCGGATATTTCTGTACTGATAGCGTCATATAGTGAGGAGCAGCAGAGGAGCGACGTCACAGTTTGGCACACGGGGAATCAGGTAATCAAAAGACGAAGAGCTGATATCCTCCTGGAGTCGAACCTGGAGCAGACGAGTCCCGTTTCCCTTCCGGGACGCCGGCCTGAGCGAGGCGACGCTCCCTGGGGCCGGGCCGCTCCCCTGCGTGACGCGACGCGCTGCTGCAGCACCCTGCGCAGTTTGCCGGTGAGCATGCTGTGTGTGTGTGTGTGTGTGTGTGTGTGTGTGTGTGTGCGTTTCCGTCGACCACCTTTCCCAATTCCATGTGGTGTCCTGCGGCATTTGCTTTGATGGAACGAGGACGTCGTTTTCCTTTCCGGAAGAGTTCCTCTCTCAGGCATGCGGCCGTTACTCGGAGAACGGCGGGAACATCCCCAGGTCGGCGAAATCCTCGATGTTGTAGTTGGCCGTCCCCTGAGTGGGATCCCCCGCCATCGGCAACATGTCCTGCGACACGGGGAGAGACGCACCCACTCAGGCCCGGATAACAGCATCAGGGGACGTCACCAATCGCCGTGTGACGAGCAATCAGCCATTACCTGAAAGACCTCCGTCTGCCCTGGCTGGGTGTGGCCATGTTGATCGCCACCCTGCTGACCATGGTGCTGGTTCTGCCACTGTGACCACACCTCAGAGGGCCGACCCTGGAATTGCGCCCCGCTCTGGCCGCCTTCGCCTGCAACGTCAGTAGTGGGTGGGGCAGACGGGGGTGGGTAAAGCTCGACTCCTATCTCACAGCCGTTTCATTTTCACATGGTACGTTTTCTCATCTCAGCCAAATCGTAGAGCATCATCAGCAGGAGAACTTTGGCTGGAGAAAATCGTATCTATGGGAAACTTCCTGCCACATCTTATACTGCAGGATAAAATGCAGTAAATGGTTAAAGGTATTTGTTAAAAAGTTTTTTAAGAAACCCTTAAGCCGGGGGGGGTCACCGTGATGAGTTTACGTTTGCCCCAAATTATGCCTGAGGTCCAAAAACTCACACCATGACATGCTTTTCACAAACTTGTGAGCCGGAGATGACACCCCTACTGCTGAACCACTATGCTACCCCCAAAACCCCAAGTATCCTGGCCGGGGGGTGTGGGTGAAGGTGTCCATTTAGGGACAACTTCAACACGACAGCAAAAACCAGCGAACCATGTGACGAGGTGTGGGCGGCGACGCATTTCAGGAGGCGGCTTGTCCACGTGTCCCGAGCCGGCCGGCGCGAGGGGGATTCAGGCGGCATTCGCCAGGGGACCCGAGCTTGACTCCAGCCCGGCAGGACACGCCTAACACAGAGCTTAGTGGAATTATCTGGGGCGGGAACGCCGCCCAGGTCCCAGAGGTGCCTCTCAGCACTGCGTGTGAACGCAGCCGCGCTTCGCCACGACCTCCTCCTTAATTAATACGCCTCTGCTCATCTGGAATTTACATTTATCAAGTACCTAACGTGCATAATGAGAGAAAGCACCTCCACAGGGCATGCCTGTGTGTGTGTGTGTGTGTGTGTGTGTGTGTGCATGTGTGTGTGTGTGTGTGTGTGAGTGAAAATGAATCGTTTCCTTCTTTCAATTAATGCCTTTTCAGGACATCAGAATTGCCTTTTATATGTTAGATAATTGCGCTACATAATTGGAACTAACCCACTGTGCAAATTATTTTGTTAGTGCCCTTTCAAGGAGCTAATTAGTAGAACAAATAATATCATATTAGTCCTTTAAGGACCAGATCAAAAACAGCATGGAGAAGCCTGAAGGACAGAGATTTTAGCTGATCATCTTGCTGATACTTCAGAAATATTATCTGGAATGAAAAGTAAAAACAAGAAATTCTGATGCACAACAAAATCTGCAGATATTGCTGAGGCTCTCTGCATTTTCTACATGCGAGCCACTGGGGGGCGCTAGCAGAATGCTGACCACACACCTGTGAGAATTCTGCTCACGATCCTGCCCCTGAACAAGCTGAACAAACTGAACACGCTAAGCAACATGCTAAACATGCCAGGCTACACGCTGGACGACACGATCCCTCACAATCAGCTTTTCGACCTCGACTAACAGAGAAGCAGCAATTTACGGGAGACAGGCCAATTCCCTGCACGCTATCAAAGGACAGACCAAGCAAGTACAGAGAGAGCTAATTAGCTAGTCTGAATATTTTTCCATTGAAAAACTTCAGTTTCTTGTTGGTGAAAAAGAAGCCAGTCAACTCGCATGAAATGCACTTACGACCTTTTCTATACTAATTTTCCTCGCAAAACAAGCACCCAGACCACAATTGCTGGTAAAGGGCAAAAAAAATACATCTGGGTAATGGCAGAATATCACAAAAATAAGCATCCGGACTGTACCAGCTGCTACGAAACTGTAGGGGGGCAACAGGGTATTGTCTGCCAGTGAGAAAGATTTTAACAGTGCAGAAAACAAGGCGTCGGCTCCCCAAGACCAACCAGTGGTTCTGGCCGAATGATGAACTCATGCCTCCTAAATGCCGCGTTTAGACTCCATGATTGGGGTAAATGGATACGCAAACATCACAAGCACAACAACATCATTATGTTTCCTTCTGTATCCAAATTCTCTTTTGCAACAGTTTTCATTTTGCGGCTTGGAGAAAAACTGGCCATGAGGATTCGTTTAATTCCAAAAGATACCAAGTGCTAACAAGCATTTGGAACTGCCCAGGAATTAAAGTCATTTAGAGATTCCGACACCTTTCGGCAGGGAATCACACTAATGCAGAACACGCAGCTTGTAAACCAAGTCCTCACACTTCATAAACCAAGCCTGCAACAGACCAAGCACTTCATGGGTGTACGAGCGGCTCGTCTGAAAAACGGGAAAAACAGCGGGGGAGGGGGGAGGGGCTATGTGACGGAAACGCTGATTGTTTAAGGTGAGGCCTTGGATTGTTGGGGTTTAAGCGCTGACCGTATAATCCCAATTCCCGCCACGGTCCTTATCTCCTAGTTTGGGCCCTGGGTGCTTGGTGACGACGCCGCGCAGAGTGTCTTACCGAAGGCCGTGCCGCGATTGGCTAGGCTGGAGTAGGCATTCCCGCTGGGGGAGGAGGTGGCAGGACTGGAGAGCGGGCTGTACGAGGATGGATCTGCTGGGTAGCTGTGGCCCGACCCAATGCCAAACGGGGAGGACTGGGCCTTGCTGGACTGGGAGGCGATTTGCTGAGGCAACAGGGGAAGGGACGGTGACGTGAGTGAAGATACTGGCGCAGAGGTGACATCCACAGACCCATGGCTCACCCCCCCCCCGGCCGTCTCACCTGCCCAGAAAAGGGGGGGCGGCTTCCGGTCCACGCAACCTGGCCTGCGTTGAGCTGCCGTGAGATTTGGGCCAAGTTCTGGCCCGCAGAGGACGAGGGCTGAATGTCATTCACTCCAGGAACATGAATCACAGAGGAACTGCAACACAGGACCCAATTTCACGCGTGAAGGGACAAGGTTCCATCGTGACACCCCCCCCCCAGCATCCCATCCCATCCCACACATGGCTCTGCTCGGGGCCACAACTGAAATTCTCATTCGGGAGCCTGTTTCTGACCTACAGGCAGCAACTGAGGCACAGAGCTAAACAAAGAGGGGCACCGTCCAAAGAGAGATCCCCCACCTGAAGCCCTTCCCAGCATGCCCCGGCTGAAATGGGCTCCCCTGGGGGTACAGCTGCTGCCCCCCGGTGGTGGATGACGGCACCATCATCTTCTTATCGGCTGCAAGAATGAAGAAGAAAAAAAAATTAAATAAACCGTGCTGACAGACATACACCTAGGAGATGAGTAAGGCCGTAAAATTCATAACACTTAAGACGAGTCTCATAATTCAAAGTCATTTAGACAGTAACAGACAAGGCTGATCGTGTCTGTCGTGTAAACGAGGTGGAAGACGCCGTGCGCACGTACTCCCAGAGATGCCGGCGTACATGTCCGAGAAGCGGGGGTCCCTCTCTTGGGAGAAAATCGCTTCCGTTTTGTCGATGGCCTTTCCCCCGTCATGGACTCCGGCGGGGACACTGGCGACAGGGACCTGCGAGGAAGACGAGGATGGGTATGTGTGGGCCCACCGGGCCAGCGAGGGGTGGGGGGCGGGGCAGGGGGAGCTGTGGTACCTGGGTGAGGTCATACGCAGAAAGACCATCCCTCTGATGCACCTCCAGCTCTGCCTGCTGCTGCTGCTGCAGCTGCCTGCGGGCGGACAGAAGCAAACGGAGTGCATCAGCGGGACGTCATGGCAACCCGACGTCTGGGCGTCACGGCAACCCCACGGCCGATCCGGAAGGGTTCGACTGGACGGCTCACCAGCCACCACGTACCCGCTAGAAATTACTTCAATTACACGGGAAAAGTGATAATTGCACTGCTGAAAGAAGGCAAGACCATATGCTTCTGATGATGCTGATTCATAAACAACACAGAGAGGCTTCCAGCAGAGGCCTTCTAAATTTCTGGAATTTTCTCGAAAACAAGGACAGACCGTGAGGGGGGGCGCAATCCGGGAGGGAGGCGAAAAGTCCGGGCAAATGGGATTCACCAAAGGGGGCTTGTTTACATCTCTGAAATGTACAAAACACTGATGATCGAGCGAAAAACAAAAGGAGGACAGAGTGACGACATCCAGGAATGCGTCTACGTGAGGCGAGCGCCGAGCCCACCGTCTCCCCAGAGAACGCAAGTCTGCGAGCGATTAATACAGCCTGTTTAGGCTACCAAAACAGAGCTGCACTTAAAGGCAACAAAAAATTACATAAAAATCAATCACTGCTGGGGCCATTAATCCAAATGTCTGTTACATGAAGGAAACAGATGGAAATCCGTCCCAAACACAAACAGGGTGAATGTACAAATATCCCAGATTTCTTGGCCAGACGGGAAGATGCGAGGAGGTCCGCAGGGGCCCGACAGAACATCTAATCATATGATCCTGAGCGGGAAAACAGCACGGAGCTCAGAGAGGCCAGTGGGTCCAAGCGGCAGGGGCGGAAACGAAAAGGGGCCTAATTAAACAGCACCATTAAGATGCAAAACACAAAATACGAGGGTGGAGATATGGACAGAGGCTGGTTGTCAGGGTAACCATTCTACCGCAGCGCCGGGCACGTGAGCTGAGCTTCCGGCCGCCGTCGAAGGGGGTGACGAGGCTACAGCTGGGGACTCGTTTACCAGACAAGGAATATGGCTCTTTTAACACTGGGACTGGTTCTAAGTGAACACAGCTGGGAAAAACGTAACTTTCAACTGCATTTTTAAGAGAGAGGCAGCCTCGAGCGAAGCCCACAGTTTACAGAGCAGAAAGCGAGACGCACTGGGGGAGACGGACACCCAGCATGCGGACCGCAGCTTTAATGTTACTGCGAGGCCCCGGTCCGGTTGAGAGTCCGCTAGAACACACCGGTTTCGAAAGGGCTCTGAATATCGGTCACGTATCTCCTCGGCCAGCAAAGCCCTGGAACAAAGTATGCACCTTTGTAACGGCTTCACGAGAGAGAGAGAGAGAGATAGAGAGAGAGGGAGAGAGAGAGAGAGAGAGAGAGAGAGAGCTCTCTGAGAAAAAAAAATAATCTAAAATGTTTTTTCCATGCAGATTATAATTTAAATTAAGCTTGGCAGGGGTGGGAGCATTTGAGGCTGCCATGCGAGTCAGGCAGAGTTCAGGACAATAAAAGCGAGCGGCGAATCTGCTATGCAGAATGAGGCTGAAAAGCCAAAACGATCACTCTGACAGCACGAGCGGGTGTCAAAGGGGCCACACGCAAGGCCCAAGGCACCAACCAGAGAGCAACTTTTCATTTTCCATTTTAAATACATGGTTTTCTATAAAACCCACCGACGTGCACGCCTGCCTCGATTTGAGAAGCATCAGCTCAAGTAAACAGCTTCGCTCCACCGTCACCAGGTAACCGAAACGTCAGGCTGGTCCCGAGTGGGTCAGCTGACCTCCCCTGCCTTCCTGTCCTGTGCCCGACCCTACCGATCACATCCAGATCTGTCCAATTACAGCACGGGGTGACCCAAGAAAGCCTTTGCCGCCTTTCAGGGACCATGAGACAAACACCTGCTGAGATCTCCAACACTGGTATTCCTCCAGTTAAAAGTGGAACATGGTGCAGGCTCATTTCATAAAATCTCCTCCAGGGCCTTTTATATTCATACACATTCATATTATTGATCTAATTACTTTATGACTAATATGGCAAAAACACAGCTGACCTGTGTACGAGAAGAGAGATACTAAGGGGAGACTGGAAAGAGACATTTCCAAGGTCTTTGTAATATTTATTTTGGATGAACATGCATCATTCAGATGGCTCATAATTTCCTTGAATCGATGTTTTTATGTCTCACATTGTATTAATTTTCCGAAGTGCTCCTTACAGGCAAGTTTATGGTATTTACACACACACACACACACACACACACACACACACACACACACGTACTGTAAGAGGCATTTCCATCACAAAGTAACACACCTGCACTGATATTTCACCTGTTTTACAAAGATCTTTTTCCCCCCACACACGCTAACACCAAATACCTCTTAGAAGGCCAAACATAATTAAGAACAGGTATGACAGAAGAGGAGAGATCTACTTCATTTTCAGCAATGCTGACATTTAAGCTCCTCAGACAGAATAGGCAAACTGCAGTAGGTTAACATTCAAAAAAACACTGACGTGCAATCAAAAGCTGACCTCTCAGGTTTCACGCATGGTGTCTTGACCCATTTTTGCACAATCTGGACTGACCAAATTGCAAAATAATCTCTCACTGCAATAATCGCTCACTGCAATAATCTCTCACTGCAATGCCCCCCATAAACTTGTGGGACAATGCAGGGCTCAGCCAATGAAGCCGTTTGACAGAACAGAGGTCAATTTTCACTTTCACCATGCCTCCTGGTCAAGAGCTCAAACAGCATGGCGGAGTCATACTTGACTTGCTGAGACACACCCGGTTCTGGCCGAGGAGGCTTGGCGTCTCTGGTTAAGCTTAACCATTCACAAAAATCGAAGGCTACAACACAGGCAACATACCCAACATTTACATTTCTTGAACATCCATTTTAAATAATTGTGAGTGAGAGAAGACCCACTTGACGTTGGTGTTGGTACAGATGATGTACTCGATCTCATCGGAGTAGGGGTTCTGGAAGGTGAAGCTGCTGGTCCTGATGAGCATCCACTCGCGGGTCTTGATGCGGAAGCGATACATCACCGAGAGGACCTGGCCTTTCAGCTTCACCACCTGGGAACCATGGAAACAGGGATCTCAGACGGCGATGCAACCAGAACAACCCAAAACACGGAACACTTTTAAGCCTTCCTCTTTCGAGATGGATGGGCCTGAGAATGTAGGCATTGTTTAGCACGCCAATGACATCATACTGTCCCTTAGCTAGCACGCCAATGACATCATACTGTCTCTTAGCTAGCACGCCAATGACATCATACTGTCTCTTAGCTAGCACGCCAATGACATCATACTGTCTCTTAGCTAGCACGCCAGTGAAAACAGAGGCGGAGCCCTGAGCTTCACAGTGCGACCTTCCTCCTGCCAGAGAAAAAGGCTTTCTGTGAGCGCTGATAAGGCAGCTACTATTCCTCAGGGAATGAGGGGACACTCCCATCCCTTCCACCCCCCCCATCATCTCTTTCCGGGAAGTGAAATGCACAAGTGATTCCCAGCGACGTGGCTCCCTTCCGTGAGGTGGATGTGATGCTGTCACGAGCTGAGCGGTCAGTGCCCCCTACCCCACGCAAGCGGTACTGCGTGAGCTGGAGGTACCTCCTAACCGCAATGCTTCCCTGTCTATACCAGGACATGATGTGTCCACGTGCTTCTGGCTGACCCCCCCCAGCGGGGACACACCTGCTGGAAGCTCTCTCGTAGATGACTCTGGTCCTCTGGGTGGCAGAATTCCAGGATGTCCTTTCCTAAAAGGTCCTGAGGGAGGTGCTAACATATTAATACTGCAGGTGGGGGAGGGAGGCAAATGGCATGAAGGAGACATGTGCATCTAATCTGGACAATGAAGAATACAGTCTCGGGGCAGACGGTGGCTGAACGCCCCAGGGAATCCGCTGACTTCCACTCACCTGAAGCAGGGGTGTCACACTAGACTGCCACCATTTCTTTCCCGCCATTTAAATGTGCTTGAATGATTACAGATGCAGAACATTGCTGGCTGTAGGGGGCGTGGTGGTTAAGGACACACGAGCGTGACCGGAAGCTGAGTAACCCCAGACTAACCTGGGGCTGGTATCCGATCACATTGATGCAACGCGGGTCCACAAAGGTGACGATGCCGTCAGAGTTGTGGCGTGACAGGAACTCGGTGGGCACGGACAGGCCGTTCATATCCATGGAAACTGGCGAGCTGGTGACCTGTCATGGAGACAGCAGGCAGCGCTCAGGCTGTTTCCTCACGGCCCGACGGCCTCGTCTTACATGCCTGAACCAGCAAATTAAAGCCTCAGCGAAAGTTAATTACCGTATCCCGACCCCCTCCAATTACCCAATCGCCTAACTTCTGTAATTTGGCATCATTTAATCCCTTTCATAAAACCTGACACTGGGACAGGTATTTCGCATGAGCCCGGCTCTTCAGTCAGATAATTCCGTGACTGCCCCCATCCTGCCGAGTGTGGCATTACACCCTGCCACCCACTCATACCTGCAGCCTCCCGATGGCGACAAGGCAATACTTGCTGTTCTGCCCGGCTTCTGCATCCTCGTCAGGAATGGTCATCCCTAAAAAAAGGACAGCAAGTGTCACGCAACAACAAAAAAAAACAACATCCCTTTGCCCTGTCTCTGCTTGACGGGAAAGATACCAATCAGGCACTTCTATAAAAGGACGATGTGGAGTTAAAGGCCTTACTGACAGGCTCAGTCAGACATCATTATCCCACATTCCATCACGGCTTGAACATAAACATCGTTTATAAAAATAGGAGATTTTATATCAGCAGATGTTTTGACAGAGCAGCAGTAAAACAAATCTGGCAACCTTCAAACCTCATGTGAAAAGGCTAAAGTTTGCACGCAGATTCACGCTGGTTTCAGCACTCGCACACTACAGATTAGCCCCCTACGGGTCACAGACAAGTGGATGCCGATCATGGGGGGAGGGGGGGGCCATGTTCTTTGCTAAGGATTGTAAAAAGGTCGGAATCCTCCCAGTTTCCATCCAGGCTATTCGAATGAGCTCTCACCCTCAGACGGCCGCGCAGAATCGCCACGGAACAATCCAGCATCAGATTTACAGCACAATGCCTCCCAGCCCCACATTCATTTCCATTCCACAGGTCATTACGCTGGGATGACATGCAGAACGCCCAGCAATGTCTTAGCACAGTGTGACAGAACGACACATTTTAGCAACTATGGTCCAACACCAAGCAGAAGGTCAGACCAAAGACACCATCACACCATTGCTACTAGCAGCTTGTAATAACCTGTAACAAAAACTTTATGTTTTCTACAGGATGAAGTCACAAAGGATACTTGTCGTTAATTACAATAACCTACATTTTTAAATGAAATACGACAGCCTGACAGCCTTAAGATGCACAGACCCAACGCACAACATGCACCCCGCCGTGAGCCTGGTGAGATCTCTCTGCTGGCCTCATGGGTGACCCCCTTTGTTTTGTTGTTGGAGTTATTCTGGGAGCACTGTGCCGTCAAAGCTGAACTCACATGTGGAGAATTCAGGAGGAACAGACCAAGTACAGTGGGAGGGTCTCTTCTCAGCTCTAATCGCACACATGCGCGCGCGCGCACACACACACACACACGCATTCCAGAAGGTCTGCAGCGCGGCACGTGTGTGGCCATTGCAATGGTGGATGGGGTGAGGGGTAAGGCCCGAGTCAGAGATGGAGGACGTACCTGCGGGGGGCCAGGCCTTGATGTACCCCGTGCAGTGCACCACTGAGTATTGAGCTTCTCCTTCCTTCGATGGTCCCAAGCCATTCCTGCACAGAGAGAGGTGGGCACATCTTCACAGGGAAGCACTAACTGTGCCCCCAACCAGATGGAGGGAAACACAGAGGGAAAAGAGGGCATGCCTGCGAAGAATGTCCAGCTCTAAAGGACAGAGGGGGATGCAGTATGTCCACCTCCACAGGACAGAGGGGGACATCTGCGCAGAATGTCGACATCTACGGGACAGAGGGGGACGTCTGCGCAGAATGTCCACATCTACAAGACAGAGGGAACGTCTGCGCAGAATGTCCACATCTACAAGACAGAGGGGGACGTCTGCGCAGAATGTCCACATCTACAGTACGAGACAGAGGGGGACGTCTGCGCAGAATGTCGACATCTACGGGACAGAGGGGGACGTCTGCGCAGAATGTCGACATCTA